>JAQFZN010001525.1:0-15330 GCA_034687075.1 Geophilus carpophagus
AAGATACATCAAATTATCTATATTTCCATAAGTTTGTACTATTCTTTTAATCCTTACAGTTAAATTTTTATATTTAGTTCTTAATCTTGGTGGTTCAGCTCCTGCTAACAATTCAGCAATTTGTATATCATGCTTAATTTGTTCCAATCATAATTGTTCTATAAATTTATACAAATTTAGATGGTGTGCTCTACATACTCTGTTGAAACTGAAATGCCATCTTTCTACATTATTAGTTGTCCTAGGCAGATCATTGGTAACACACTCATAATTATTCCAGAGTTGAATTGGAAATATTGCTACATCTCTTCCAGTTCTACATAATCTTCTAATGTAATTATCCTCAAAATAATTTATAATTGGTTGACCAATTATTGGAAAGTTTTGTAGTATTGTGTCAAAAACAGTTTCCACATCATTTACAGGCACAAATGAAATTGTAGAATGTAGAGTTAGAAATTGAGAATAGGACTAATATTATTGTATATACACCAATAATATACTTTTTTGTATATGTATATGAGTAAATTAATTCAAGGTGAATTGGCTAAAGAATTGACTTTGGGTGAATTAATTCAAGGTGAATTAAATGAAGAAGAATTGGCTGGGGAATAATTGACTTTGGGTGAATTTAACCTGGGTGAATTAACTGGAGAAGAATTGACTGAGAAGAATTGACTTTGGGTGAATTTTCATTGGGTGAATTGACTTTGGGTGAATTCACTGTGGGTGAATTGTACCTGAGGTGAATTGACATCTTTATACTCTATTATACTTCTATTTGGAACTTCTGGCGGTGGAAATATGGGTCCACAAGGAGCAAGGCCACCTCCATATGGGTCACAAAAACAAGGTTCAATATCCACTGAAAATTTTTTACTACGTCCAACTTCAGGATCTGAATATTCACAACACGAAGAATCAGAGTGGCAAGATTCAGAACATTCTTCAGCAGGTGCTTGGTCTTCAATATTTTGTTGAGGTTGAGCTTTTACTGTTGAAAATTTCTGTTTTAATATATCTGTTAAAGCTGCATATAAACATCCACTAAATCCCGCAGCAGCAATTAGATGCAACATTAGAAAATTGGTCATTGAAAATATGTTTTTAAAATTGCAGCAAGTTTCTACTTATTTTAGATTTTGACGACTTATCTGATTTAAAATTTAAGACTTGAATACATATTTGAATAATGATGTACGTGATAATATATTTCAGTACGTTTTGGGTATTGTTTATTGTTTATTTAACGCTGCAATCGTTGTATACAGAAACGAAAACTCATTTTCACTTTTTAAAATTCTCTTTATTTTTATTTTTATTTTTATTTTTATTAATACACGAACTGGAATTACTATTAATAAAATTACAATAATAAAACAAAAAACACAATAGTAACATTACAATTTAGTTACCATAACAATAAACCCTCAGTTCATTCCTATCTGAGGGGAAACAGTAAGAAATATTTGAAATACCAAAAGCGCCATCGGGTGGTAAAGTGTGAGCTAACGACATTCACAACCAACTCACAAGCGAATAAACAATAACGCTATTATTTCCACACTACAAATCTTATAATAACAACCCCAAACACATTTCACACGATAAAATTAAAAAACAACAATAGTTAGATACTTAAAATACAAATTCTAAACACATGTCAACTGTAAAATTGCATCATGTAATGTTCCCCTTGACTGCCCCGAGGGTCATCCGGGAATGGGAATGAAGTCGTAGGAGTGACTGGATTCCTTACGTTTAATACCATAACAGGTGTGTCTCAGTAGGTTGCACTTGCCCTCTTTGGTGGACACACTTCTACTGAATTTCTTATTTATCAGACACGAAATATATCTATGAGTAGATAGTATCTCTGTTGAATGTTTATAATGGTAAGTGTGTAAATTTTTTGCTTGGTTTCTATTGATCAATCAAGTTTGCCTTGGTTATAATTTGAAAATTTGTTGCACTCGATTTGTATTGAATTGAGGTCTGACACATATTTCTTGCATAACCTTTATTGAGGGTCACTTGTGGATTTGTTTATTGGTTTTTGTAATTTGAAAATGGTTTTGGGTAGGTGAAGATGAGGTTTTGTTTGTTGTGTTGATTTGTTGGGTTGATGAATTGTTACAGAGGGGATTGAATGGGAATGATAATGATTTTGAGTTAACCTTGAGTTGTTTGAGATTTGTCACTCCACCCATAATTGGTGTAAGCCAGACATGGATTGTTGAATAGGTAAATAGGATTTAAGTAGGGTATGTTGGGATTATTTTTAAAGTTTTAAAGGTTTTTTTGTTGGTTGTTTGTATGCATGGAGATAGTTATCGCTTTGCCTCAAGTTGTTGAAGAATTTATTATTTTTTTTAAGGGTTTTAATTAAAATTCAAATCGTTTTCGGTGTTTTTTTTTTTTTTTTTCTTGCTTCTTGAAGGAAAGAAAATTATAATTAACGAATAAATAAATTTTTATGATTTAAGTAACGTTTTGCATTTTCGAAGTGAGATTTTGTGTTTTAGAAGTAAGATTTTGTATTTTAGAAGTAATATTTTGCATTTTCGAAGATTTTGTATTTTCGAAGTTAAATTTTGCATTTTCGAAGCCAAATTTTGCATTTTAGAAGTTAGATTTTGTATTTTCGATGTAAAGTTTTGCATTTTCGAAGCCAAATTTTGCATTTTAGAAGTTAGATTTTGTGTTTTCGATGTAAAGTTTTGCATTTTCGAAGTAAAATTTTACATTTTCGAAGATTTTGCATTTTAGAAGTAAAATTTTACATTTTTGAAGCCAAATTTTGCATTTTAGAAGTAAAATTTTACATTTTTGAAGCCAAATTTTGCAATTTCGAAGTATAATTTTGCATTTTCGATGTAAAATTTTGCATTTTCCATGTAAAATTTTGCATTTTCGAAGTAAAGTTTTGCGTTTTCGTAGTAAAATTTTACATTTTTGAAGCCAAATTTTGCATTTCGAAGCCAAATTTTTAATATCTTAATCAAACTATGCCTTCTTAAATCAACTCAACTCATTTTTCTATCTTTCACCGACAGATTTAACCAACACCCCAAACTTTAGTCCCAAAATCCAATTCTATTCGCAATAATGCCACGCTCAAACAAAACAAACCCATCATATATCAGCAACGGATCTCCACCATCAGAAGCATCATACTTAACTAGTCGTACAAGTCGAAGTGGTCGAGCAAAAGCAAAAATAGAAGTTGCAGAAAATCCATTATGTCCCCGAATTAAAGGATTATGTTGCCTTATGGTTCTTTTCAACTTGGCATTAATACTCATCTGCCTTGGATTTGCCTTGGTTCTCCAATTCTTCGAACCAGGCTACATTTGGTACTTTGGAATTTTCATGCTCGTCTTCGGCTTTATGACGCTCATTGGAAGCTTCATTTATTGCGCCATCGTGTGTCAAGAGCATCGAACACGATCGAGACGTGAAGAAGAAGAATACGCCATGAATAGCCAACCCCCGCTGTACTGGGGACGACAAACAGAATTCGGATCAAGTTCGGAAATTAACTATGATAATAGAAGTGGTAGAAGTATTGACATAAAACAAAATGGAACTGCTGCTAGCCATAATCAATATCATCAAGACGAGAGATATTGACATTAAATGTGATTATTTTCTTTATATTGTGCCAATTTCAACTTAATAATCTATCTAATATTTTTATTTTCAATTATCCCATGGTTGAAAATGTTAAAACACATTAAAAAGTCGTTTTCTAATGATTTTATAACATCAACAAGTGATGCGCTTTTGTGCGAAGCGGAATGAATGCTGGGATATGTTTACTTCACCGGCGGCCATTTTTACTCGTTTCGTCTAAAACTGGTTGATTTTATTATATTTACGTGTTAAAATTATGTACATATGTTTACGAAAATATTAGAAATAGATAAATTGTATATTTATATAAGGTTAGATGCGTAATTTCAGTTAATCTGTAAAAAAGTAATTGTATTTTTTAAAATATTACTGGGAAAGCTTTTATAAAATAATTTTTTTTTAAAAAAAATTAAAATTAAAATAAAAAACCAATGACGAGTTGATTATTTTAAACACTTTTATCATTTATTATTTACATAATTTATTTCAATATCTTGAATAAATAATCAGCAAATTGAAAAATAGGAATAAGTAATCCTAATGGAGTTATCATTAAAATCGGAGTTACGATATCAGCAGCGACAGGATTATCTGATAGAAGTTGAAAGAAACCAGGTGCATCGAGAATAAGATAAATAATAGGTTGAAATGGTTTTAAAAAAGAGTGCAACCATTCATGTTTCTGCATTAAAGTAAAGTAAGTATCAAACAACCAATCTGGTAAGTTATTATCTTTTGATGGAGATGGTATTTCCACCTGCGAAATGTCAGTAACAATTTCCGTGGAATTTTCAAAATTTTCAGAACTGCAGACAATAAAAAAATTACTGGAAATTGTGGAGATAACTATAATAATGTAAAAGAATTTTTTTAAACACATTTTTGTCTCCATTTGTGAAATTAATCTGAAAATATTGAAAATATTTTATTATTATAACTCAAAGTTTATTACTGTTGATGTTACAACTTACCTCCGTTTGGGTAGAGAATATAAATTAGAATATTTTTTTTTATTTAAAAAGTGTCATTTTATATGGATTAAAAGACAGATGTTTACAGAAATATATCTTTGTTTCAATGTTACACGTGTTAATTCATGAGGAAATTTAAATTTCAATGTGCGAGCAATAACGAAAACATGTCAAGGTGAAAAACATCAAGAAAAAATTTAAGGTTGTGTAAATGAAGTTATTTCATTACTACAGTAACATCAAGCCTTTATTATTACAGTTATTAAGTTATTTAAATATTCAAACTTGAAAAAATGATGTCCATGTTCGGTCATCTAGAAACGTTTAACTTGTAAACATAGTAATTAAAATTAGAATCATTTCGCGGCTAATTAAATATGGTGTAATTTAAACATTATCATTCACATTTAATTTTTTTATAATGCGATATTTTTGAATTTTGATTTTTCTGTTTTACAAATGTCACCCAATTTCCTTTTTCATGCTATTTCAATGACGACACTCATTAAATATACGCTACATAACTAAATGTTAATTTTTATTTTCCATTTCATTAAAATTCTTCGCTACTTTCAAGCTCCACCGTTATATAATTAATTATGTAAAAGAATGATTAAAAACAAAAAATCGATAACGAAGCTTGTTGGTAACAATGTCGTAGGACATTGTCATCTTCCTAAAATAAGTATAAAAATATATTTTATCAACCTTTAAAGATCATGATTTATACACACTGACATAATGTCAACAAAATACATTCTTGGTATCAGATTATTTGTAAAATTAAACAAACAATCTATAGTGAAAGCTAAAAGCAAACATCGATTCATATTCGTATCGGGTTTTATGTTTCAACCTGATCAATTTTCACTTTTTTAGAACTGGTTCAAATATTTGACGTCACTAACTCTCAAACAAACATTAAGGAAGCGAGAATTGCTGATGCAAGCTTTAAAACCTTGAAAATTTAAACAGGAAAACCGTCACCTCAACAAACATTCATCGCTTATCATGGCGAAGAGGGTAGCGATCTTAAATCATCTCCTCTACCGACATTCGTTTAACCATATGCCAGATTGTAGAATTTATCTCGAATTTATTGTGGTTTGCGGGACTAAGCAACATGGAATGATAGAAATGTAATTGAAACATTGAAGCGAAAAGGTTGGTTTATTAGCTCAACTAAATTATTATTATTCTTTTTTAAATCAATAAACAAACTCCACACGAAATATTCGAATTTACTTAAATTAATCAACTATTTACTACGTTTACAGAATTTCGAAATGGCAGGAGGAAATCCAAATGATTCAGAAACAGGAAAATTCTTAGGGCGATCGACCTCCGCTGTAGAAAAACAAATATCTGAATTAATTCATAATTTAGAATTAAAAACTACAGAAATCGCACAATTAAAGCTAGAACTAAAGAAATGCAAGGTAATTTAATTACATTTAATTACAGAAAGTATAAAATAATCATGTGATGAATTATTAGGGAGATAATGGGAAATCAGATGAATCAGATGCTTCAGCTTACGATTCAAAGTTGCTGGTTAAAGATCTGAAATCATTTGGAATGCTAATAAATCCAGAAGCGTTTTCCGACGATGAAAAGCAAATGCTTCTAGAAGCTGGAAATAATTCCAGCATTCCAGATTTTTCTGAAGTTTGTATATTTTTTTTTTTATATTTTAATGCAAAAAAATGAGTTAAGTGTTGATTTACGTAATTTATTATCTCTTATTAGGCTGGTATGCGAAATCAGAATCCGAAATGTGATCCTACAGCTGAAGATCTGGCTGAAACATTGGAATGCATATTACCTTCAACATGCGACTGGGATAAACAAAGTAGTAGCAGTATAAGCGAAATGTCTGTCGCGTGTTTGCAAGATCGCATCCTGCAAATGGAAGAAACACATTATAGGTAATTTATAAAAGAAAAATGTAAATTTGTTTTTTTCAGTAGGCGAAATTAAATTAAATTAAGCAGAATTTAATTTTATAGATTAAATTCAGTGTTAAAATGATAGATTTAATTGTTTTTAATTTATTTTTTTATTTTTTTTTAGTACAAATGAGGAACTTCAGGCAACTCTTCAGGAATTAACAGATCTTCAAGATCAGCTGACGGAATTGCAAGCGGAAAACGAGCAACTAGCTGAAGAAAAAACTGTATTGTTGGAATCGTTATGTAGCCAGACTGAAAAATTAGAAGATTGTCGTGTTGAAAATGACAATTTACGACAATTGCTTTTTAATAATTCTCAACTTTCGTCTTGTGATCGAGAAGCGAAGTTACTGGAATTATTGAAGGTAATTTATTATTTTATAAATTAATTCCTTAAATATAAATAAAATTAAAATATAAATAACTTTTAAATTTTTCAGACGTCAAGGGATGAAAAGGAAGCTTTAAATTCGCAGTTAAATGACTTAAGGTCAACGCTGGAAAATGTCAAAGATGAAGCCCGTGCTTACCACGAGGAAATGAATCAGTTGCAGGAACAATTAACGGTTATGCAGTTCAATATTGATACTGTTACCTCGTCTAAGCGAGTTTTGGATAAGCAGTTGACTGATAGTCGTGAACAAATAGATAATTTGCAGATCGAAGTTTCGAGAACTAAAACACAATTGGAAAATGAGAGAATTAAGGTATTTTTGAATTTGTTTTATATGAAAAATTTTTTAATATTGAAATTAAATTTAAAATTTATGTATTTAGGTTTCGGAACTTAATCAAGCTCGGGAAATTGTCGATAAAAGTGAATTGGACGAACTCCTAGACAACGCAAGAAAAGAAAAAGATGACTTAGAATCACATGCAGCTGTACTTTCTGAACAACTTGCTTTTAGTCAATGTGAAACAACCAGATTGAAAGATGCTATGACAAATGTCCAAGAAGAATTAAAGGTTTTTTTATTTATTTATTTAGAAAAAAATGCTATTTAAAATTTTTAAATTATTTTAATGTTTAAAGGTTACAAAGGATAATGCTAAACGAGAAGTATCGGAAATGGAATTTCACATTGACCAATTGAATGCAGAGAAAGAAAAGTTTTCAACTGAAGTTGGTGTGTTACGAGAATCTGTTCATGAGTTGGAAAGGAAATGTCAACGACATTTAGAAGACAAGCGAGAATTAAGAGCTACAATTTGCGAATTGAAACACAAAATTGAAGAATCAACTGCGAAAACTTCCACTATTGAGAATCAGTTAGACGAAACATTGGCCAATCATCAACAAGAAGTATATATAAATAATATTTGAAATTTATTTGAAATTTAAACATTTTTTAAATTAATTTACATTTTGATTAAAATTTTAGTTACAAGAATGGAAACAGTTTCAAGAAGATTTACTTATGACCGTCCGAGTAGCAAATGATTTTAAAGCAGAAGCTCAAGAAGAATTACAAGGACTTATATCAGAAAATAAACATTTAAGAGAAAAAATTGCTGGTTTGCATTCAGAATTGGAGAAAAATAAGGTTGAAATTATTTTATTGTAATAAATAATAAAAAAATAAGAAATGATTATTAATTAATTTATTTATTTCAGGTTCCTCAACGTCGAAATGTACAATCAGCTGCTGTTGAGAATCTTATTTCAATTAATACAGAGCAAGAAATGTCTTTACCAGCGAGTAATAGTCGAAGAGATTCGAGACCATTGAGCGTTAGTGTAAAAAGTGTGATCGAGTCAATAGAAAATGCAACCAAGCAAGCTAAAGCACACAATTCAGGTAATAAAATACCTGAATATAATTATTTCTCAATACATACACACAAAAAAATATTTTTTCAATTTCTTAAAATTTATTTAGGATGTAATAAACAAAATTCCAGTGATAAAAATGGATCAACTATGTCAAATGCGAGTGAAAATTCTGAAGTAAATTAATTACTTTAAAGGAGTTTTAATTTATTTACTTAATTTTTTTTTAATTTTTCTTTCTAGTCGTTTAAGGCCACAACAGAAACAAATAATGAGACTCAATATGTTGGAAATGATACAACAAATTTTTATAATCAATTACCAGCAAGTAAACGGACACCTGAATCAAAATCAATGCGATTTTCCGACATGGGAAATGGGCAGGATACAGATACTATAAAGCATTCTAGTCCGATTTCTATTTTAACCAATAAGTTGGATCCAATGAGGCGAAGCAGTTACAGCGATATTTTGGATAGAAAAGATCCACTTGTATCATTAGTCAAAGGCGGTGGATCTAAACGAAATGCTTTGTTAAAATGGTGTCAAAATGCTACCGTTGGATATAAAGTAATTTAATATTTTGAAAAATTTAAGTTTTTTAATTTAATTTTTTTAATTTTTTTTTAGGGAATTGATATTACAAACTTTAGCAGTAGTTGGAATGATGGGCTGGCTTTTTGTGCGTTACTGCACACTTATTTACCTGACAAAATTTCGTATGATGAACTTGATGCTAAAAATAAGGTAAAACAACCCAAGCAACACAACTAACTTGCAGAGAGCTCGTTGTGAGATAGCTTTTCTATTTAGCTATCTCGCTGCGATTTAGAATCAGCTCTCTGCGAGCCCTTGGCTAGCTCGCACTGAGCTGGAATGTGTGATAATGAAATCTATATCGCTGGGAGATGGCAGCGAGCTAGTAGCAATATAGATTTCTATATTACTGCTAACTCGCTCCCAGTAAAAATGAGGCTGTCTGGTATTATTTTTACAGTCTTATTATATTTCTAAGATTTGAAAATTTAAAAAAAAATTAGTTTTAGTTTTAATGAATTTACCAGTAATCTATTTTCACTTAGTTAATTAATTAAAGAAAATTTTTATTTGTATTCTATTTATTTTTATTTTTATTTATATCTAAATTTTTATGAACCAAAAGCAATATACCCAGTTAACACTTTTTTAATACTACTATTATAATATTTGTTTTGCTTATATTGTACTGATTTGTTTGTTGGTCAGTACACTGGTGCTTGAAAACTAAAAGTAATTTTACAGTTTTAAATTTATTAATGGTAAATAATATTATATTTATTAGTATTTGATAGTGTTAGTTTTAATTAATTAATAATTTATTTTTTAGTTTTTATTTTGTTTTTGAAATTTTCTTTTGGATATAGAAATTCTATATGGCATCTTCATAGAGACGATATAGACTTTCTATGTTGTTTCTATGTAGATGCCATACAGAAAGTCTATATAGTTTAAAGACATTAAACTATATAGACTTTCCACATTGTTTCTATGTAGATGCGATATAGAAAGTCTATATCGTTTAAAGATAGACTTTCTATATCGCGGAGACATAGTTGCGATATTCATGCTGCTTGGGAAATTAATTTAAAATTTAAAAAAATTTAATTTAATTTTTTTTTTTAATTTCAGCGAAGAAATTTTACTGTAGCATTTAGAGCTGCAGAATCGGTAGGAATTCCATGTAATTTGGTAAGAAAATTATTTATTACAATAGACTTTGGATTATCCAGGATGATAAAAAAAATTCCATGTCCAATATGTCATTAATCGGGATCCAGTTAATGTGCACCTTGGTTAAACCGATCCTGGATAATTGGGAGTCTACTGTATTATCTATTAGCATTTATTTTAATTTATTTTTTAAAAATAATAGAACATAAATGAAATGATAACAACGGAACGTCCTGATTGGCAAGCAATTATGACATACGTTACTGCTATTTATAAACATTTTGAAACGTAAGAAACTAGATTTGGTTCGTTGCATATTTCCATTCCGGTTTGAAATATGACTAAATTTGAAAATGCTATTTCACTAAAATATACAAATTTCGTAATTTTGACAGAAGCACTTATACAGTGGTAATTTTTGAACCTATATTTTGGCAAATTGTACAGGTTTTGCTACAATATTTGTAATACTAATTTGCACTTATATAAACAGTATGGATTATAATGTCAAGTCAATTGCTGCTTTATTTCATAAATTTTGCTGTTGGTAAATTTTATACTAAATTATTTTTTGCTATTTTTGTAAAATTAATAAATTTTTACTAAAAAGAAAAAAATTCAAATGAAAAATTCAAACGTTTTAACAATTAAAAATTATTTTCTGTTTGTAATTTAAATACATTCCAGTTTTTATTGCTTATTTTGATATTTCAATAAATTTCTTGTAATTATTTTGTTGTAAATACGCGAAGTAACTTATTTTGATAACATTTGATTCTGTAATAATGTTTTTATATTGTTATTATTCCTGGATGTATGTAAACAATAATAACTATATGCTACTGCCTGTTGTAATAATGTTATGCAAGAGCGGACATTAAACAAAGTGCTTGTGTTCTGAATGAAGCAATTTCGTTACTTATTTTTCTTAATTGTGATACAAACATCATAGATTACAAAATGTACGATCAATGGCTTTCTTGGTTTTTTCTTGAGTCACACGAGGGAGAAACAACTCACGACGTATGTTAAACAAAATATAATATCAAAATAAATACAACAACTTATTTTTGTCTTTTTTAAAATCATTTTAGATGATAGTGTCGTTAATTAGTACAATATTTGCCTTTTTTATTGCTTCCGTGTCATTAAATGTACTGCAGAGATCAGCGGAATGGCGTAAGTATAATTTTAAATTTTAAGTACAGTTGTGAATTCACAAATATTATATAATATTCTAAATTTCTTTTAACTTTCAGTTATTACAAGTATTGCTGAGATTTTAGGAATGGAGCGCAGTAGACGACATTTAACTCTACTTCAAAAATTATCGTATTGTGTTCGTAGATTATGGAAAAAAGTATAAAAAATTGATTTGATTTTAACTTTTAAGTCATAAATCGTTTATTGCAGTGTATGAGATGGTTAGGTAGGGATGTTCAACAATCCACATCGGATACAGCGTAATTAATAGTAATATTTTATTCGTTAACATGATAAAACGATATAATTAATTCTAGAATGCCAGACGATGGCATGCCTTCTGCCTACCTTGAAGCTGTTGATTCTGCAACTCCACAAGCATCAGAATTACGTATTCCAGAATTGCTTGCTGCCAGTATTAAGTATTGATTTATTTATGTGATAAAGTAAAACGAGTATTAAACTATAATATATTTATATTTTAGGATGTTTGGCAATTTTGATAATGCACTTGTTCAGGACTTATGTAAAAGTATGAAGTCGCGTATAGTCCAAGCTGGGATGCTCATATTTCAACCTGGTGATCCATACGATTCCATTTTTATAGTTCATACAGGAAAATTACGTGTATATATAATGCAAGTGGTAAATAAAAATAGAAGTGTCTAAAATATTTGATCTTAATTAATAATTAATAATTAATTTATTATTTTTTATAGGATGGAGTTGAATTAACATTAAAAGTTGTTGGATCTGGTGATTGCGTAGCATCCATGTTAAGCTACATTGACATCGTTCGGGTATCTAAAAAGAAGAGAAAAAGCGTAAAGTAAATTTGTTAATACATTTTCAATTTAATAAAGGGCGAACCAACACATACTTTGGCATTGTGGGGTAAAGCAGAACAAGATACAGTAATTTTACAAGTTCCTTTAACTGCTTTACGTGATCTTCTACATCAGCAACAGCGACATGATCTATTAATTCAGTCGGTTCAGTTGATAGCTATTCGTTTACACCGAATTAATCTCACTGCTTTATACCATTATATGGGAATGTCAGAGGAACTAGTCGATCCAGTAAATTATAATTTATTATAATTTTCTTTTAAATTAAAATTAATTTTATTTATTATCATTTTTATTTAGCTTCATCGACCGAAGAAAGTTGTTACGATGTACGAAAATATACCAACCAGTGCAATGCAGGATCAGCAAAAAGATATACGATCGATAAGTCAATGTCAAGTGGCTCTTACTCCATCTATTAGTCAACCTACTTCACCTCACGTTAAATTATCATCAGCATCACTTCAATCTTCAAACAGCTCATCTAGTCCTTTATTTAGTCCACGATCAACTGTAGAACTTGCCGGTTCATCCAAAGGTGGTGATACTTGATACGGTTTTCAGTGTAAATAATAATTCGTTTTAGTTTATTAGAACTATTTTTATTATTTTTCTAGAATATCCGCTCATGAGTCCCAGCAAGCATACAAAAACTGACAATTCCATAGTTAAGCGAAGTCAATCGTTACTGACAGACATAGGAAGACATATAACAATTCGAGAAGAAGTTGAAGGTGATTCGACGGACGAAGAGAAAGAAGTTGAGGATGATGTTATTTCGATTACTACACCGATACCCGTGAATTATCGTGCTCATGCTAGAGAATACATGTGTAGAATCCTTGGATTGGATAGTGAAAACGAATTGAAAAGTATGGTGGAAATTCGAGATTTTCCTGCGGGTACTTTTATATTACGTGATACATCAGATAATGTAAGTATTTTCATACATTAATTGTGGTTAATTTAAATTTTCTATTGAATTTTGTTTACTTTTCTGTTTCAGGATGTATCTCTTATTTTTATCATTAAAGGTCCTTTAATTGTTATGCAGTTTTTATCGGATACTGCTGGTTCTAGACCGATCACGTTTGTCGCGTTAGAAAATGAAGCAGTTGGTGGAATGTCAGTTATTTCTGGTGAAAAAGTTGCTTTAACTATCACAGCTGAGCAACCGAGTAAAGTTGCTGTGATTTCACGATTTAATGTACACAAGTGAGTTTTTTTAAAATATATTTATGTATTTGATTGGTGGTAAAAGTTAATTTAAGATTTTGAATTTTGTATTTTTAGGTTGATTAGTTCAAAACCGGAAGTTGTATTACATATTGCAGCTTTAACAGCTCAACGGTTTTCTATATTTGTTCGAGAAGTTGATTTTGCTTTAGATTGGACAATGCTTGAATCAGGAAAAGCATTATATAGGTTTTTACTATTAAATAATAATGCTTATAAATATTTTTTAATTTATTCTATTTATTTTATTTCAAGACAAGGTGATATAGCAAATGTTATGTATATTGTTCTCAGTGGTCGTTTGAGATCTGTTATACAAAATGAGCAAAAAAAACGTATTACGAAGGAGTTTGGTAAGGGAGATCTTGTTGGAATTGTAAGTTAAAATATTATAAAAATACTGAATAAATATTATTGTAAAATTAAATGTTTTTAGGCTGAAATGTTGGCAGAACAAGAACGAACAACAACTGTTATTGCAGTACGAGATACAGAATTGGTTAAAATGCCTGCCGAATTGCTGAATACGATTAATATTCTTCATCCTGGGGTTGGAAATAAATGATAACTCCGGAGTAATTTTTTATATTTTAAAATTTGAATTAACTTTATTTTTTAGACGATGCAGCATTTAATGCGAAAATTGGGAATGGATATTCTCACAACACGACATCATAGTGAGACATAAATTCGTTTAATTTTTGTTTCAAATATACATTAGTCGCATTTAAACACAACAATTGCACGAAATTGTAACGACATTCGTTTTTCCCGGACTTCGAAAATGGCTGCCAAATAAGCTGAAAACTTGATTTCTTTTTCCGTTTACGTTTTCCCCGTTTTATCCGTTTAAAACGAACTTTTAGAGGAAGTGACATTATCTCGCTAAAATTAAAAGGGCTAAAATGCCTAAAACGAGAGTTTGGGAATGCAGCTAATGTACTTTATAATTTTTAATTTCGATTTTTTAAAATTTTTTTATTTTACAGTTTTAAGTCAAACTGGTTTAGCAACTAGTCATTTATCTTTAATGGACAGTATTAGTCTACCTAATCTGATTACATTTTCAACTGTTGTGGTTTTACCATTAAACACTCAAGTTCCAATTGGCCCATTCACAACAGAATTATACTACTCGATTAAAGCTATAAGTACATTAATGATCAAAAATTATTAATTAATTGATTAATTAATTTATTATTCACTTTTCTTAACAGCATCAGTACTTAGACTTACAAAAGACTTTGTTTTAGGCAGTTTGGGGTCGACTATACTGGAAAAAAATAACGATTTTCGTCTAACCAGCTGGTTAGGTCAACAAGAAGATAAACACAAATTAGTTCTATACCAATGTGATTATGAATTAACAGTTTGGACACGCCGTTGTTTGCGTCAAGCGGATATAATTCTTTTAGTTGCATTTGCGGATCAATCTCCTGCTCTTACAAAAGTGAGAATTTTTTTTAAATTTATCTCTTCGTAATTAAAATTTTTCTCGATTAAACAATTTTGAAATAGATGGAACAAAGTTTGGATGATTTAGCAGTACGAACACAAAAAGAATTAGTTCTTCTACACAAAGACGCTTCAAATAAACCACGCAACACAATGCATTGGTTATCTGTCCGTAATTGGTGTTGTTTTCATCATCATCTTAGATGTCCAGCTCACATGTTTTTTAGTGACCATGAGAAAGAGGTATTATTATGAGCACACAATTTAATTTTCAATTATTTATTTATCTGATTCTTTTTCTTTCAGACAGAAATGTACTTAAGAATGTACGAAATAACACCAAATGTTAATTCAGATTTCGCTCGACTTGCAAGATTTTTAACTGGAACATCGGTTGGTTTAGTATTAGGCGGTGGTGGAGCCAGGTAAAACAACAATTAAAAATTGAAACAATTTATTTAAATTTAAATTTAGATATTTTTAATTTTTAATTACAGAGGTTCTGCGCATGTTGGTATAATTCAAGCTATGCGTGAATATAATGTTCC
>JAQFZN010001526.1:0-15321 GCA_034687075.1 Geophilus carpophagus
ATTCCCTTCATATCCGCCGTCTATCGAAAACAAAATCGACAAATATTAAAAGCTCAATGGTTGTTCCCAAGGATATTGTCTTAAAGAATTATTTTCTGTTAACTGATCATGAAATCAGCTATTGTATATATCTTTATCTTCCATCGAGGTGTTGAAACTAATTCATAAGTTGTAACCTTTGACATTTATGAGTGGAAAATGTGCGCTGCGCTATAACACTTGAAAAAGGTGCGCAATGCCTGGCTAAATGTTTCATTTTATCTACAATTTCACTTAACACCTTTTCGCTAGATTTTCATACGGCGTAATTTAAAATTTATGTAAATGTTAGCATTAACTTTACGCAAAAAAAAAAACAAAATTGACGCATAATCCTGTAGACCGTAAGTGTTGTTTCAGTGGGTTTAATATTAAAACTTTTAATCTGCTTACTTATAAGTAGTCTCTCAAGTAAAAAAGTAAGTTTAAACGATTCTATAATTTAAGAAACATTTTTTTTTAAGTTTATACATATGAAGCTTAATAAATTCATCTATCTATGACACGCCTTGTTAAAGGGCAAAAAATCAATTGATACGAAATTTAAGAAAAGCGAAATATTCAATAAATATTGATTTACCGTGAAGAGTGCGAACATCATCTGAGCTACATTAAAGGCATGGCGCCAATTGTGGTAGGGAACGTCACGGTAATTTTTACGAACCGTCATCAACCATCTTAATAGCGTCTGAAATAAATAAGATTTAGAGAAAAAATTAAATCAAATTACCTGTTTAACAAAAAAAAAATATATCGTGAAATGTAATCTATGTGAACATTATTTCACATTACTATCAAAGTAAAACTTATTTATTTGAGTTTTATCAGAAATGATTTCAGTAGAAGAAAGGAATTTTTCTAAAAGCCAGATAAAAAAAAGTGAGTTGCGATCAAGTAAACGATTTCAAGTTTCAGTTCTGCTGTACATCAATTCCCTATCGTCAAAATCTTTTGGGGGATCTCCAATAAACTTTTCAACTTTATACACGTCATCTATTTTTTCTTTCTTTCTTACTCGTTTAGATTAGATTTTATTCTCATCAGTCAATGACTCTTACTTAATACATGATGGGTTTATAAACCCACGGGTTCTGATTTTTTTTATCATGACTTTGCACATTAGTTGAGATTTCGTCAAATTTGTAATGAGTTTTTTAAAAAAATATTTCTTGTTTTGATATATTACCGTAAACAGATTTTAAATATTTTATTTCGCAACAAAATTACTCGTGCTGACAGTTAAGTTGATATTTTTTATATTTATCTTCTCGAGAAAGTTAGACATTTGGAAAAAGAAGGCAGCACGATGATTAAATAATTGATGAACAAAAGTGTCTTTTTTTTGGCCTCGAGTCAAATGAATTTGACCCGTGGCGGGCTTTTGGTGTGGTAATGTAGTTTAGGTTTCTTTTTTTCGTTTTTTTCAGCATTCAGCATTGTAATTGTACATTTAGCTTTAAAGATGGGGTTTTATTACATTTACTATTTACGATGATAAATAACGATTGATACAAATGTCCAATCATGATTAAGCAATGAAAGAACCTTAATGAGAATGGAGGGTTTGTCGTAAAAAACATCCGCACAGCCCATAAACACAGCCATTATTCAAAAGAAGTATTGAGTGAGTTGAAAGTAGGGAAGTAATGCATCTTGCAGAGCTTAAGGAAATGTCAATCCTTTCAAGATTCACAGATTTTCTCCTTTCGGTTCTCAAGATCACGTAATTAGGTAGTGATGAGTTTAGGTCGCCATGGTGATAACTTGACAAAGTTTGAGATTGACATTAATTAGCAGAAATTAAAGTAATAAATTTAAATGAAAATGACTGCTGGTTAAAAGCGCGAAGAAATTCATTATTAAATGCAAATGTCTTTCTCATTTAATACAAATCTATAAACAGTATATAGCAGACCTCTTTTTGTATGTTAAATCGATTGATGAGTCCCAAATCTTTGAACATTGCAACTGCAGCAAGAATCATATCTTCTTGAGATAAGGAAAAGTCATCAAAAGATAAATTTCCTAATCCCCATTCATCAGCATCGAGTATTGGTAGATCCTTTGTATTAAAATTTAAAAAAAAAAAAGAATAAAAAAAATTGATGTATTTTTTAAAAGAATAATGAGAAATTTTACCTTGAGTTTTTCAATCTCTTTCGGGGGAATCGTAGCATGATACGACAAAACCTAGAAAAAAAGTTAAAACTATTAATTAAATGTATTAATAGTAAATATTGAAATTTTCTTTATTTAAAATAAATTAAAATATAAATAATTAAAGACTAAAAATA
This sequence comes from Geophilus carpophagus, assembly GCA_034687075.1. NCBI lineage: Eukaryota > Metazoa > Arthropoda > Chilopoda > Geophilomorpha > Geophilidae > Geophilus > Geophilus carpophagus. Next base: position 2,334 of record JAQFZN010001526.1, read on the forward strand.
AGATCAAGATATGCGAAACCTCTCCTTTTATTTCGAAAATTACTTTACGAGATGTAGATTATGAATAAAAGAAAATTCTTTTTAAATACCCGCATTGATATGCTGCATAATGATCATTTTGAGCAAATACAACATGATCAGTCATCAACCTTATGTGTAGTGAATTTATTTTTATGAACTGAATTTCAAATACCGTATCAAACTCAAACATCAAAGATCCGCGTTTCGATTTATTTACACAGCTTTCATCAGCTCAAAGCATCAAACTCAAAAACGCAGCTAAAAATATTGAAAACTTTTTCTACATCCTTTTTTTTCTTTACTTTCCTACACTTGAAAGTTTCAATGAATAGAAAATAATTATTTTGCATATCCTTTAATTAACGTAGGATGTGGAAACTCTATATCAATCTCTTCAGGGATTTAATTCGCTCAATGTTCATTTGAGATAATTTTAGTTCAATAGCTTTACGTCAATAACAAGCATTTCGTAATTAAAGCCAAGCACCCAATACTTTATTAAAAGTAACAGTACCTCAATAGCAACCCTTTGTTTGGCCATGGCCTTTTCCATTTCATTGAACATCATGGTGTTGTTTATCCCCAAACCGCAGAAGATTGTAAAAGCCTGTAAGATTAAATATAAAAATGTTAATATGAATTATAAACACACACTGATACCTTAGAAAATGGATCTAATGTATAGTATATAGACACGTAACGTCGTATCAAAAGCACAGCTTCAACTCGGATTTTTCTGCAAAGCATGTCCTGAATTTTATTTATATTTTCAAAGCATCGTATCTCACAAAAGCTCAAACTATTTTAAAGAAGTCGGAAAAGGTTTCCCAAAGAATTAGGTTAGTAGTGAATATCATGAGGACGATCTATTTTTCCGTAACACATGTGATAAACATCATTTCCCCTGATGCTGTCGCTGCAGAATTTAGATAGGCTACACCTCGAGGCCAGTTGTGAGTCAGGTAACTTGAAGGTGATGGGATTGTCACCGCATCGAGTTCTTTTGTTTCCTTGGAAACCTAACCACATACTGAAATCTTGATGACAGATTTTCCTTTATTTTCTAATGCCTTAGAAAAAGCAATTGAAATAGAAAGAGCTCTTTCAAACTCTTCAAGAACCATATGATTAACGATACGCCATTTAAAAAATTGTCTTTATATGTTTGTTTATTTACTTGTAACTTAGAATTGAAACATGTCGTCGTTTTGAGTTTCAATCTGTTGAAAAAGGAAAATTTGAACCTGTGGTTGTCATGGTGATAGATTATCTGGAAGATTGCCAGCGCCAGAGACAAATTCCAAAACTTGGGTGCAGTGTGATTAATTGAAGTAAAATCCATATTACAATTGGGGAACAAGACACGTTTCAAGTACATCTTTCTTTTCTAATCTGTGGGCACATATTGCACGTGGTGTGTTTGTACTTACATGTATGATGCGTTTGTTTCAAATTGATGAAAATTAATTTTGTCATCACCTAAGGGAAATACACTGCCATTCATTTCACCACTAATAAGAGACAATAGGACAGCACACACATCACGCCCAGTCATCAGGGAACGAATTCAATCAACTCTTAATAGCGTCATACTTTCTTACTAAACAACTCAACACAACACAGTACAACATTTCTCATTTATTTATTTTTTGATCATTTTATTTAGAATATTTAAATGAATAATTTAATCCTCGTAATTTATATCTGTGCTCTTAAGATTTTGATGCCTGTAGACATTGTGAAAAGAGGATTACAATTAATTATAGAAAGTATTAGTTGGGTAATAATTTATAGTGTTTTGTGACTTTTTCTCTTTGATAAAATGCTGGATATTAATGAGAAAATATGATGATAATATTATTAATAAAATGTATGGTCCTACCTCAAATAGTTGTTCATCATTTTCGTCAAACGGTTGCCCATTTAATTTATTAATTATTTTGGCCACACCTATGATTTATAACTGTCATTATTTAAAAGCAAATTAATGTAATTGATTTAAAATTTTACTAACCTATAATTTGATAATTTCGGTTTCGAATTGGCATACAAAGGAGGGATTTAACTGTGCCTAAGTTAGTTTTTTCTATTTCGAGATATTCAGCAATGTTAAGAACTTCTCCAGTGGAAGCCACTTGCTCAGCAAGTCTCAGCAGTGCCTCGGACATAGAACACTCAGGGTTCTTTTTTGGACTTGAGCTAAAATAATATATTAAAAAAATAGAGCCTATTATTTACGACACATTAAAATTAAAAAACTAATATGGTCTGCCATTAATTTAATGGTTTCAATAATGAAAATTTCTGAAGAAATTGCATTTCATACAATCGCAGTGAAGCGAAAGGAAGAGTTGATGAAATTGTTGATGACACCACTTTTTCTTCCACATGAATTAAGACCAAATGAAAGATAATTACATTGTGAAGAGAGAATGATGGAGTGAGAGGATGATGCATGAGGTGTCGAAACATTTCCTCGTTTTCCGTGAGAAAGTACGCAATAATTTACGTGCAAAATGATTTATTCAATCGTTACGCGACAGAGGTGATTATTTCTAAGTGTTAAACACATTAACAACTCACCTGGTATTATTCAGCCCGTATCCATTCTGCTGAGCAGACTTCAACTCAAAGATCTTCGTGAACTTCACGTGCTAGAGAAAGAAAATGTCTTGTCTTAATCCCAACTGTGAAAGCTTTTTTCTTTTATTGGCCAACTGCTGAGCAACTAACAATTGCCTTTTTCGAATTGAACAAATTACTCGCGAAATGTTGCACGCACATTACACAAGTAAAAAAGACTTTGACTGTATATCACCCGAGATAATCCTTATAAGTTTGATCTTTTTTCTTTCCAACTTTTTCTATACCTCATGGTTTTCCTGCAGAAGGAGCACGGCGGCACGCTCACATTTGAGAAGGCGCTGGGCGCGCTGCATCGTCTTCAGGATGACCTTCTCTAGTGAGGTCTGCTCTTCAAACAAATCGTGTACCACCTCTAATAAGTTCTATCAATGCAAATTGAACAAGTCAAGTTACATTTTGAAACTAAGGATTTAATTGTTTTATAAATTTGCGCCAACAAAGTATAAAATTTTCATTTTCTTATGTGTAACTTAAGATTGTGTAAAGTTATACTCTGTAATAGAAACATTTTAATCATACTCTGTTTCGTTCGTATTCCCTTGCAGATGTTTCAAAAATCTGCGCATTAGTAATGGCAATGCCAACGAATTGAAGGTATGTTTCCAGTAACTGTAAAAAGAAAAGAAAAATTTTAATAATAAAATGAAATTTAATTTCAAAAGTGTGCTCGAATGGGAATTAAGTATTGTTTCAAGCGCTTTCATTTGTACTTGGTGTAAAATTTAGCTGTTTTCCGTTTTTTTTTTCATTTATTTAAAGTTTTACTAATTATCGTCTCGTTGTAATTGCTATTTAATTTGCTCAATTATCGAAGAGCAAACGTGTCTTAAAGAAACACGTATGGATGATGAAACAAAACACTGGCAATTGAAGCAATGAAACTGAGCAAGTTAATTGAAGTTAGAATAAACGATTTCGGGACATTAATAAAATAAAAGCTTATCAAGTTTTTAAAACCTCGCAGTTAGGTATCTGTGTTTCACAAAAATGTAATATTAAAATTGATATCACATTTTGTTTATTCTGTTTCAGTTTGCTTTTACAAATTTTTTTTATTCTTATTTTGTTTATTTTTCAATTTTGCTGTGCTAGCTGCAAATGGAAAGATCATTTCACTTCCAATAAACAGCACTTTCAAAATTGAAAGCGTTGTTTTTCTATGGTTGGTTAAATTGCTTTTTACTCTTTTTCCCATTTCTAGTTTACCATTATCTTTGCCGGATGTTGCAAAGCTTTCTGAAAAATATAGGTGTAGTCGGAAAACGTGCATCGGTGGAAGAAAACTAATGTCTTTTCTCAGAAAAAATTTCATGACCGATGCACTTTAAAGTCGATTAAATCTTATCTGCAATTGAGCTAGTTAAATAAAAACAAAATATATTTTTCAGATTGTGTACATGTTACTTTTTTAAAAGTATGAATATTGTACGAATTTTTATATTTATTATCGTTTTTTTAAACAAATATATAAAAAGATAGTTTTCAAAATTTTAAGCGACCGTTCAAATATTTATACAACTCGAAGCTTGTTTTTGATTGATTTAAATTGTCGTAAACTTAGGTAGGATCAATATGTTTATAACAAAACATGAGTTATTTACCTTTTCATCGTTTCTATTGAATGCTGAACAAATTCCCTCATCTGTGATTTTGTTGATCACTTGCGCCACTGCGATAATTTCGTCATAGGCGTTTTTCACGGGCATGCAGAGCAGACTCTCGGTTCTGTAGCCCGTGATGCGATCAACCTCGTCATTATATCGAGGATCCTTAAAAATTTAATAAAATGTGGTTACATTACTCTAAATTATATGCGACATTTATGATGCACGTACTTTAGAAAAACAAAATAAAACTTGTAAGTATGTCAAAAACAACTTAACATGCATAAGTTATACTTTCATAAAGTCAAAAGTTAAAAAATGCATAACTTAAAGATAAAGATTTTACACTTCACTTGCTTAAACCTGCATTAAAAAGTTTACACTTGATTAATTACAATAAACCCACTAAATCCTCTTATCATCAGCAATGGAATGACGATTTAGAAAATTTTCACTAACTTTTTTAAAAACCATTTTACTAATTTTTATTCTTCTTATTTTAATTGAATTATAAAATTGGTTACACAATAAGACTTTTCTAATTTCATTTCTCTTATTGTTTTTTAGACAATGTTGCCTTTTTAATTCAATTTTTTTTATTTTCCATACTTTTTTTAATCAAGGATTCGTTAAATCGTTTCTTTATTCGAACCAAATTAAACTGATGCAATAATTCAAGCAAGCAATTACTACTGACTCAAATTCAACAACCCAAATGAGAGTTGACTTAACATTGCAACCCTTCCATTAATAATAATGTACATTTTCTTTGCCAAAATAATTAAGCTGTAAACAGTAACAAGACCTTTAAAGCTCCAACTCTAAAACAAGTTGCCTCTTTTACTGATTACTTCACTTGTCCACATATAAAGTATTGATCTTTTCTACTTATCCATTTATCCCTCACTTCGTTTATAATGGGGTAGAAATGACAGGAGGTCGACATTATCGGGTTTTGAAAAGAAGTAGTTTCTATTTATCCAGTTTACATACAAAAATAATAAATTGATATAAAATACGCTTCAGTTCATGTTTCACGAGCAGAAACATGCTAAGAAAACAAATTTGAAAAATAGAATAATTGCAAGTTTCAGGTTACTATTTCATTTTGTTTTCATTTTAAACAATATTTATTTTGGTTTTATCTTTAAATAGTAATCGAAGCTCAATTTTTTAACTCAAAAAAAAAATATATATAGGTTGTGGTGCACCAACTTTGAGATTACAATCAGACACTTTCAAATCTTCAATCTTCTTCCAGCTGCAGGCGACATACGATAAGTTGTGAATAAATCAAAAGCAAAACATCATTTTTTTATTTGGAAATCTTTTTTTAAAAAATATGCACCAAACTTTTTGCATTATTTTCTATTTTTTTTTCACTCAATTTGTCCCAAAGCAATTATTTTAAAGCAAGATTCGTTAGCCTCATTTAACTCGTGAGCTACATTCAGTATGCAACTAATCACCCACGCGAACGTTTCGCCACATTGGTTTTGTCCAATTACCACAAGTTTAATCTCAATCACAAGATCAACATCTGATTCTGCCAATAGATGCTTCACCGATTTTTTTAAGACACAAGTGTCCAGTTGGCATTTAAGTAGAGACCTATAAGAGGCTTAGTGGACGAGATGTTCGATTTTTATTTCGGAACCACCGCAAACTCTATTTCGTCACTTCTGTTTACCACTGACGAGAGAGAAAGGACACTGACCTCGTATCACAACCTAAACCCAAATTGCTTCTAGGAAAACAATATGCCAAATAAGTGTTAAATGGCACGTCACAAATGTGATGCTTTCAAAATGAAGCTCAGTGCTCTATTTGGATTTAATAAAATCGGGCAAAATCACTCTTAAAAGACATTTACAGACTATGTAAATTGTGTGATGAGGACTTACAATTGGATTTGCATATAATTTATTAGTTTCCTAAGTCCTTCCGTGTATTTTATTGATTTATTGATCTAAAGTTTTATTTTTCTCTGCTACAGGACCTGTTCGTAAATTGATATAATTTTATATAGGAACATTTAATTACTAAACGAAATTAGTTAATAGAGTTGCCCGAAGAGTTCAACACATAACAGGAAACGTAAAAACCGAATCTCGTTCGTTTTTTGTAATAATTTAATTAATGTTTAGAGTGGAAAATTTCAATTTCCAAGTAGAAAATTCTCCAGAGTCATGTTTACAAAAAGAAGAATACAAAGAAAATAAATTTAAATAAAAAAATTTAATTTGACTAACAAATAAGGTTTATTCTGATTGAAAAATTTATTATTTATAAAATAAAAAAATTATTGTTTATAAAACGTAAAGTCATTCTAAAGCTATAAGTTAAACTGAAAGGCAAAGACTGATTTTTTTAAAATGTTACTTTATTAATGTTTACTTTAAAAGCTACAGCAGGCTGCAAAGGATTTTGTCAAAAGCAGAGCACTGGAGTTGACTATACATGTTGATGGTAGTCGAAAAGTCCACTTTTTGAGCCGTTTTCGTTGGAATAGATTTTCGAGTGACCATTTCATTCACAGTCAGATGACTGTGACAAAAACTTATATACGACGTAAGAAGGATTTTTTTCTGTTATAAATTGCATAGCCTCAATTTAGACTTCAATTTTTCTTTGATAACTTAAGTTTATTCTTGAATTCATTTTTTATATTCTCAAGTATATTATATTATAGCCTGCAGCAGAAAATGAAAATACAGCACTGGTAAAAAATTTAGCTCGTCATTGCACTTTGTTTTTTTTTTTCAATTTGGCAATGAAGTTTGTTACTTTGCATATGTTATTTTGAACATTTCAGCAAACTTTTTTCAAAAAATCGTAATGATAATTGAAATATTATAAGTACCACAATGTAAATTTTAAAAAAAAAATTATTAGGGTATTATGGTATTAATTTTCGGATTTAATTTTATCTTTTCTAACAAGCTTAAACTTTGTCTTTATTATCAGTTTATCACTTTTTTTTAATTTCCTGAATTTTCAATTATGCGCCATTAAATTACTTGAAAAAAAAATCAACGACAACTTTTATTTCTCATTCTCCACGTTCTGTGTTAATAGAGAATGTCGCTGGACATAGTTTGTGTGATGGTGAGGTGCAAGAAGTTGGCAATAACTTAGATAACAGACGTCCAACATACGTGTTGTTATCTTATTACGTTGTTTTGCTGAAGGCCAATTGAAATCTCCTATCACAAGGTTTAGCTTAGCTACGACTTATCTCTTACAAAAAGAAAAAAGTCAATACAGTTTTTATGTCATGTTTTCTCTAAATTATCTTATTTTTAAAAAAATCTCTGTTTCAACTTTTTTCTAACTTAATGTTAAAGTTTAACTTAATAGTTGTCACAACTCTAAAAGTTCACGCTAATCAAAATCACCTAGCTTTTTTTCCATGAATGTTAGATGACATGAATTTGGCACTCTTGTTCTCTCAAGCTCATCAAATTCATGACTGAATAATGAAAAGAAATGGGAAGCTATCATTCAACTAGAAAGAAAGTAATGATTCCTTCCTGTCTTGAATTCATTTCATTTTATTCTCGTACCTAATGAAATACTTGCACCAGCATTTATTGGGCGTCACCACTCACAAAATTCAGAGAAAATAAATGTCTGATAGACAACCACTCTACAGATGAGGACACGCTAGAAACAGATTATCTAGCTTTGAGCAATCTAGTCTACAATGTTAAATGGATTCTCTTTACAAATGAAGCGAACATCAAGACACAATCTCCTCAATGATCATTTTCAGAATTGAGCAACTTTGTGGGTTTACAGCAAATATTACAACAAATGTGACGCTCGGCAATGTTAAGTGCTATTAAATAACTTAATTAAGTTATGTAAACAATTAAGAATAATTAAGTTTGGTTTTTAAGTTTTTAAACTTAAAAATATGATACCCGCTTTAAGAGTAATAAACGAGTAGTTAAAAAAATTCTCACAATATGAAAAATGACCGAGATTAAATTCAGATTAAGGTACGTCAGTTATTTAAAAGTGATTTTAATTTTCTCTAAGTCATGGTTCCGGTCGTTCTCAAGCTTGAAGGTCGATGCTTACGTTGTTTCATCTCAGCACGTGATGCTTGCGTTGGTCGAGTAACCATAGCAACCAATTTTCGCACGGGGAGAATTACACTCATGATGATGATGATAGAGGTAAAGAAAGGGAGGATATTCAGAATCCAAAGTTGAAAAAATGAAGACTAGCAGGAGGTAATGAAAAACAACACTGACTAACAAGTATGTAGCAAATGGATCAGTTTCAATGCCAAGGACAAAACACTTTGAGATTAGGTCTCCTGAAAGGTTTCCAACACCCTCATCTACTAAATGATCCATTACCGTGCATAGTAATAAAGCAAAAAGTAAAAAAAAAAAAACACTTCTCACATTTCACTTAGTATAATGGAGTCGTAAATTAAATCTTACGATAATGGATACAAAATCGTATAACTTCCTAACAATTTGAAGATAATAAAATATTAAAAAGAAATGTTGTTCAAGAAAATAACAAATTCAAATTAAATCAACATTAAATTAATAATATAAAAAGTTTATAAAAAAAGTTTATTTTAAGTAGTTTTTACCTTACTCGCATTAATAAGATTGACATTTTCCCCAGTTTCGGCAACGTGTCCAATGATTCCTTTACCCCATGGCACCTGAATTTCGTTGTCTCCAACTGAGGACGTGGGCAGAATATTTGTTCCACAATGAACATCGAACACTTTAGACACGAGCGTTTGCTTTCCGCGAGAGTTTTCTACGAAGAATAATGATGCACCATCAGCTTCGAGTAAAACGGTTAAATTAACTATAATTTTATGTGTGATGCTCTTTAGGTCTAAATCGTTAGCGATGTCTTTAACGATGTCCAGAAAAAATTCACGTTCATTTTGATGTCGCAGTTCACGTTTAATGTCTTGTCCCATGGACGGGTATTTTGGGAGTAAAATTCGGGATTCTATAAGTAAGGAAAGGATATTGATGGAATTGGGCGGTAGGGACAAATACTTGCGCATGTCCTTCAAACTGGAACGTCTGTTTTGAGCATCACTCCCCTGCGTTGGCAAACTCGCCGGCTCGCACGTGCGGAAGACGCTCCGGTTCTTGGACTTAGCAAAATCTTGTCGTAAATACTTTTTTGAATTGGAACGTTGCTGAGACCCGTTGTTGCTGTCACCAGGATCATTGCTTCCAAAGCCTTCACCACCACTTCCAGTTCCAGAAAAAACGTTGTCTGCAGCCGAACGTGGGGACCCCGGTGAGTTGTTAGCGCTATTGTAAGACGCGGACCCACGCCTAGAAGAAACGTAATCTCGAATTGATAAAAATCCGTGAAGAACTAGCCACTTGTTGACGAGTCCAAGCTCTGCTTTACGCAAGAAATAATCATTTGCATGATCGGGATTAGAGTCGAGCCATTCTTCTACTTCGGACAGACTCATGTCCGTCATGTTGGTGGAGCGACGATTATTACAAAGTTGGTTAAAGCTACAACGCGACTCAAGTTGTTCATTACAAATCGTTTACTTCATCTTCGTTGCCCATCTTCATCATGATTTTATTGAACGCACAAATGAGGATTTTTCTAACTGGTTCTGAAATGACAAGTGACGTTAAAAGCTTTTTCTCTTATCTCTGCAAATAAATAAAGTCTTTATATTTTAGACATCTTAACATTAGAAGTTGCAACTTAATAATTAACCTCTCATAACCTAAGGTAATGTTGACATATGTCGTCTATATAAACTAAAGATAAGAAGTGCTGTACGAAATGATCAAAAACATCATTTCAAAACTTTATTTTCTTGGCTATTTATAGTAAATGAAGTGTGGATCATAACTAGTCTTTTTTTCTCTTATTTTTGTGAGAGCGCAACTTTCAGTTACTTAATGAACCTTGAAGATTTTTACGCGCTTGGTCGAATTTTTTCTTCAAACTGACCGATGAAGGTTCAAATCCCAAACAGTTCCCACTTAAACTGAGAAATAAAATCGATCAATGAGCTCGTCCTCGAACTCACACCTGAACAATTTCTCACAAGGAATGAATCTTTTTCATTACACGTTTGGATTAGAAACAGTTAGTTCATTAATCATACACAACTCATTTCCGCATTCGAGTGTGCTATAAAATAATTTTCTTTTAGCATTTAAAAAACAGCCATATTTTACTTTCAGGATTTAAAAGCAGGGACATTTTACTTTTAAGTAAAAAACAAGCTCTTTTATCTTTTGGATTTTCAATTGTGTTTGCCTATTTTGATACGCAAAACTAAGAAACTAAGCGAGGAGTGAAATCGGGAGTGAACCTCTTGAGGCTGCTGAATGTGTTTTTGCAGAGGCCAATGGAATCATGATTGGCTTCCAAGATGTTTGCATTCAAATCGTAGACATGCTCTTGAGAATTATACGGAGAGATCTGTCACTGGCAGAGAGCATACAAACATTAGTTTTAATCTTTTTAATTCAATCTACTTTTGCATCACACTGTGTGTAAACATCCCATTAATGTTAATTATTTAAAGTTTATCTGCAGTGTGCGTTTGAGTTATGAAAATCAAGCTGCAGTAATAAATGGAGTAATTAACATCAATCGTAATTGTTAGCAGAGTAGTTTGATGAAAATTACGTAGCATTACAGAGACCTGAGGCCAAATTACCATCATTTAACGGCAATCGACATCGAACTTTAATATGAAAAGAGATTTCAATTGAGTTATTTTTGGTGCACATGCCTATTTCAATGTAACTTTTTTATCACGTGTCGGCGAATCGCCTACTCCATCATAAAAAAACGTAAAATAGCTATTTTTTTCTTTTCATTTTCAGAATTGATGTACAGTTCAACGATGACATTCTGTGAATTCAAAATCACAACTGTCTTTCTAAAACGAATTCAGATTTCATGGAACCCTAGTTTTTCTCTGCTATATTTTATCTGCAAAATGTGAAATCGAATAAGAATATTTTGTATAAAACGTTTTAAATATCATGCATTTAGATTTTTTTCAACGTGATTTGAATTTTAGAGGTAATAATCACAAAACTTTTTTTATCAATAAAGAATAAAGAGTTTTCTTATGTGGTTACGCTTTATCTTCTTGAAAACTAAAAATGCCTTCTTAAAAAAATGTCAAAATCTCTTTAAAAAAACAAAAGAAATAAAACATAAATTTGTGATCAGATGAACTAAGTCACCTGTGAATCTAAAATACATATGCAGTATATATATATTATACATAAAAGAAAAGATATAAAAATGTTGAAATAAAAAAATTTTCTGACACAAGAATAATGGGTTTTCAAGAAAAATATACCATTCAATGATGAGTTGCCTATGGTAACACAACCACAAATGGGACTGGTAACCATAGAAACCAACTCTACACGCCCAATTGAGTAAAGTCCTAAATTGTTGTTGAGATTTGCATTCATTTTATCCATTTTTTTTGTTCACATTTGATGTATTATCCTTTTTGTCGGCTGATCTAGCACCATCATTCATCATAGTTTTTCTTTACGTTCACCCCTAAAAAATATTTATGTACGAAAATTAGGCAGTTTAGCCACAGGCTTCACGACAAATTTATAGAAAAGATCTATCGAGTCTGTCTAATTTTTTTATGTAATGGATCTACGTTGAACTGATGCACTATCCATCAAGCTAAAATTGAACACTCGTATTTATTTCCTAAGGCAATTTCTTTTTTCAATCTACCTCCGAATTACTAAAAAAAACTGTTTGGTTTGCTTCTGAGTCCTGACAATTGTACTCTGAACTCATCTGAAGCAACGGTAGTTCATTAAAACCGGAATTGCTACAAGTAAACATTTGTTTTTAAACTTTAACAGCCCTGATCGATATATAAAGTTCTTGCAAGATCAATGATGTATAGAATTTCTTCTAAGTAGTAGAGCTGGCCTAACTATTTTACTTTTTGATGTGTTAGTCTGCTCGTAAATTTTATTTCACTGCTATTAAGTTAGTTTATGATTGTTGCCCTTCCGTTTGCCTTAATGCACACTACACGTGACATTGCATTCTACCTTAATTACAAAATGCACACCGGCATAACATTTCATGCTAAAAATTCATATTTAGTCCTAAACGTGGCAGTTAATGATGTCTGCTAAAAAATAACATTTTCGTGTTTGATTGTCCCCATTTATTTCAACAAAATAAATTTAATTTAAATAACTCCGCCTTATAAAGAATTTGCTTCTCTGCAGTACTTCTTTAAAAAAAGAAAATTTCTAAACTTTTAGTCTTTAATGTTCGTTGCCAAAACACTTACAACAAACATAGTTATGATATACTTACAAGTTAGTACAGGTTTTGTTTTATCCTTCGGTTCAGTATATTGCGGTTGCGCGCCATAAATCACAATCTTTTATGGTGCACACTCACTATTTGGATTCTTTCCCAACTTAACTCAATTGAATTTCTTTTGCAATTAGAAAACCAAGTCCAAGTTTTTCTCATATAAACAAAAGAATAAATGAAACAACAAAAACATAAACAAATAAATAAAATTTAATGAACCAATTTCACATAAATTAAACATTACTTTAAAAAGCTCACCTAATGAAAACTATTAAAGTTCCCTTAACCTTCGCAGTACCGATTGAGTTCCCACCTTCCAAATACCATCCTGTGTCAATTTGGACACATGCACTGAGCAT
>JAQFZN010001527.1:0-15317 GCA_034687075.1 Geophilus carpophagus
TTGATTTCTTCTAGTAAAGCTTCTGCTTCATTAATTTTCCGATCAACATCAGGACCTATTCCTCCAACAATTGTAGTTGCCAATGCCTCCACAGATTTCACTATTCCCGCAGCCGTAGCAGCAATTTCAAGCATCATTTTTTCAAGGTCTAGTGCATCTTCCCTAACTTTATTTGCATCAATGCTTCTGCTTGTTGCGGTATCGCCTAATGCTCCTGACTATTAAAAGTTAACAAATCAGCATAAATTGTAAACACAAAAAGAAATTAAATTATAAAACATACCAATTTGTCAAGTCGTAAAATTTCGCTTTCCAATCCTGTTATTTCTATATCGAGAGTAAGAAAATCGACACCAGAATCCACATTTAACAAATTAACAATAAGCTGCAAGTAGAATTTGTTTGTAAAAATAAAATAAATTAATTGTAATTAAAAACAAACATACTCTTAATTCAGTAACGGTCTTGTTAAAATATTCTATTCGTTTATATGCAAAAACTGCCGAATTTACTGATTTGATGTCGTTGTAAGTTCGCTCAAAAATTAATGTGATGGCATCCATGTCATCCAACAGAAAATGCACGCACTCATCACATTCTAAAAAATAATACATATTCATTTCATATATATGTATATAAAGTGATTATTTTCGCGTTTTAAACTTTAAAATTGTTCAATTTACCTCGACAACCTATATTTTGAATGAGTACCCACCGATGAGGGCAGCGATCACATCTCTCACCAATAACACCAGGTAAGCATTCACATTGACCGGTTTGAGGATTACAACTTCCACCGATAGAAAATTCTTGATTGCACTGGCAAGCTATGTTTTTCAAAATTCATAATTATTAAACCAATTAACAAATTTAATTTTTTTTTACTTCGGCATCCTAATGAAGAAAAGTCGTAAAATCCAGCTAAACAGCGATCACAAGTTCTTCCGGTTACTCCAGGTCGACATTTACATTGTCCTGTATTGATGTCACATTGTGAACTCTCCGAAGCCTGTGAACAGGCGCAATCAGAACAACCACGACACGAATCAAATCCATAAAATCCTTTCTAAAAACGTTAAATTATTCATTAATTTCATTCAAAATATTGTTTAAATTGTCTAACTTACAGCGCATTCATCACATTTCTCTCCAATAACATTATCCTTACAAGTACAAATACCAGTTGCATGATGACAATCGCGGGTACCACAAGTATCGCAATAACAACCTAAAATCAAACATAAATTAAAACCCAGTTTACTATTTACAATGTTAATAGTTTACATTAGATTTTAATAACTTAATTGCGCGTTATTTGTGTGTGAAACTTTTTTAGTTAAATTAATCTTTTAAATGTAACCGCTTTATGCTCATTTAAGTTTTATTAAATTAGCTGTTTATTTTTATTTTTTATTTTAAATAATTATTATTTGATTAAAAGTTTATTTAGCCCCATCACCAAACATTAACCTCATGTTTTAGTTGCCATTGCATTAGTTCCTTGTGGCATTTCAATTATAAAACCTGACGGAAAGTGTCCTCTACGTTCAGTAGTAGTGCGCCATCTTGAAGGATATGGCCTTCTTGTTACTCTGTCTCCCGGATACGGTCTTCTTGTTATAGGAGGTCTATATGTTCTTGTTGGAGGTCTATAAGTTCGCGATTCGTACCGAGTACCATCTCGTCTGTTCGAATAATCTTGTTGCAATGCAGACGTAAACTCGAACGAGGTAAGCGTCATACTTGACAACATGAAAAACCCTTTGCTTGTTGGATCAGTAGACCGAGTCAATGCCCAAATAACAGCAAAACTCAAAAACACATTTGAGATAATTGATGCATCTATCGCCATTCTTGATAATGTGGACAACTCGAAATTGTGAGTCTTCACAGTATCTAATAAATATTTTTGTTTTCATATACAAATTTCCTTATCAAAACACAAATTCAAAGGAAATATCATAGAATGTATTGTTTTATCTGAATGTTTGTGTTTATTTTCCCAATTATTATTTTTTTGTAATTTTTATTTAATGTGTTTGTGTGTTAGATGAAAATTCTAAAACTCAAATCATCACAAATAAAAACAAATATTTAAATAAAGTGAATTCTTAGTAATAAAAAATACTTACTTTTACAATTTTTTAATTCGACAGCATCTCCAAAATGATTAGGAGCGCATATTTCGCATGCAGCGCCAAATGTGTTGTTCAAACACTGCACACATTCTCCAGTTAGGGAATCACAAGCACCAAAACTTGTCGCATCAATGTTGTTATTGCATTCACACGGCTTGCAATATTCATTAGTAATATTCGGTCGGCCGTAATAACCAGCAGCACAGCTAAAATTAAAAATAAATTATTTAATATTTCATTATTTTAATATTTAACTTTATTTACAAACTGCATTGCGGTCCAAAATAACCTTCCTTGCATTCACAGTGGATTTCATTACCCGAAGGACTGAATTCACAACTTTTAGCAAAACTAAAATTATTTAAAAAATTTAAGTGTAATAAAAATAATTAATAATATGAATAAAACAAATTATTAATTTAAAAAAATTCACACGCACTTATTTGACATTGTAGGATGAGGACATGCACAAATGAAACAATCATACGGAGAACCAATCGTCGCGTCTCCATGAAAACCTTCAACACACGTATCGCAATGATCACCAGTTGTATTATATTTACAGTTCTAAAAAGAAAAGTGTAATCAAAACCAAAATTATACAAAAATAATCAATTCCAATTAACTTACATAACATTTTCCAGTGATGGGATCGCACGAGTCAGCATGTCCGTGACACTGACACGGAACACAGTAACCACCGTATGGACCCTGTTGTGATCGGTAATATCCTTGAGCGCATTGCTCACATGATAAACCTTGATAATTCTGTGGACAGACGCACTGTTCTACACTTAATGCTTGAGCGGAATCAGCAAAATATTGAGGAACAGCAATATCCAGCATCATTAATTCCAATCTAAATAAAAATATTTAAATTATACATTTTTTAATTTAATGTGTAATACAATCAAATACTTACGAAATTTCTTTAGTTCCTGTGAAATACTCGCCACGAACGTAAATCTTTTCTAAGTTATAAAGAACAACCATAAACTGTTCTCGAGTTATATCTCCATCTGATAATGTACGGAAATTTGTTTCCACTAAAGCAACTTCCACGTCTAATTCTTCACCAATAGATGGCAATTCTTCATGTTCGTATACCAAAGTCATATTGTTTCCCTATAAACATGCAATTAATTTTTTAAATTTATTTATTAAAAAAAATTAAAAATTGATAAATACATACCACAAGAATTACGTCAGAAAGAGATAAATAACCTCCTTCCTTCTCACCCATAGCAAAACTAATTGTGTATCTTAGAAAACCGCCATAAGATGTTATCTAAAAAGTAAAAGAAAATTAAAATTATTAAAATAATTATAAATTAAATTCTGAATTTTTTAAACCTTATTTCCAAGGTAATCACTTGGAGCCGAAAAATAAGCAACGTTTTGATTAGTTGTTGATTCATCATAGAGCTCAACTTTGACTCCTTGTGTTGTCAGTTGCGATGTATAATTGTTGGGTTCCTGAACGTTTGCTGTTCCCGGTTGAAGAAAAACCACATTTTCCCATCCATCAAGTTCGAATACTTGAGTTCTATACCATGTAGCACTATTGCATCGATCTGATTTGCCAAAGCAGAAACATTTGGTACATCCGAGTGGATTTTGTTCCTCCAGATAAAATGTTGATGGTTTGCAGGTATCGCACATTGCTCCATATACGTTTTCCTATTAAAATGCAGTCAATTATAATGAATTTAATTTCAAAATTAATTTAATTATCATTGATTTTAATATTTTTACTTTGCAAAAGCAGTAAGAATTATCCATGTCGCAAATATCTTCTGTAGTTCCTCTAAAATCGCAATTACATAGCTGACAGAATGGGAACGACCAATATCCAGGTTTACAAGAAGAACATGTCCGGCCAACAATATTCGCTTTGCAACTGAAATTCGTTAATAAAATTGATCAAAATATTTTTTAAAATGAAAATAGATTTAAACTATGTTATTTACTCGCATTCTCCTAAAAGTAAGTCACATTGCAAATTTCCGTTTTCAACACCAAGTGGATTACAGTTACAATCCTGAAAAAAAAATTAAAAATTAGTGTCATTTTTACATTTTCCCAAATATTAATAAAAATTGAAATTTTTTATTACCTCACAACCAATGATTGGATCAAATCCGTAAGTATTTTGTAAACACGTGTCACAATATTCACCAGCAACACGAGGGGGACAAATGCAATCTCCTGTAACCTGATCACAAACAGCTGTTGATGGGCAGTCGCAAGGATGACAATCCGGGTAACCAAAATACCCAGTTCTGCACTGCGAACAAGTTCTTCCAATAACGTGAGGTTTACATTGACATTGACCACCAAATGCTTCACAAAATAAATTTTCAGAACCTTCGAAGGTACAATGACAACGCAAACCGCCATGATTATATTCTGTTGTCAGAGAAAATGTGGCATCTCTACAAAAACCTAAAAAAATTGAAATTGTATCATTGTCAATAATTGTCGAATAATTGTAATTAATACAAAATTTACCTGTTGTTGATGGATCAATGTAAAAATGATTTTGTCCACATTCTGCGATGAAATCATTAGTTCTATCTAAAGGCATTTCCTTCAGCAATTCTGGTTTGTAGATTTCGGCAGGAATTGCTAAGATATAATCCTGAAAATTAAAACACATTTAATAAAATGAGAATTATGGTATTTACTAAATTTTAATTTAATGTTCATTTAAATTACCAGCCAAACACTCTTGTGATTAGGCTCCTTTAATGTCATAAGCCAGTTTTCAAAGATCTGATACCGAATTTCACCATTTTTAGCTCTGATAACAGACCGGCAACCAGACACACTTGGACAGAATGGAACTGGTAAAATTGCTTCGTAAAATTGACCGTTTTGAATAACCACTTCCAAATCGAATTCTAAAACAAACAAAAATAAAATTACCACTTTGACAATTTTTATAAAATAAATTATAAAATAAATCATACCTGGATGTTTTGGTTGATAATAATGAACCACAAAAACATAGTAACCCGTATGTGGTACACTTCCTCTAATATCCACCAATGCATCTTTATGATCCAAATAAACCAACCCAACATCGCTATCCAAAAGTGTCGATGGAAATGTAGTAGCATTCTTATCAAACCGATCACCACTTTCCATTTCAACCTAATAAAAAATCAAAAAAAATTAAAAAAAAAAAATATTACATAAATGAAACTTTTTATCATACTTTGATCATTGCAGGAATAGTCTGAAATTGACCTTCAATTGATTTCCCATCATGTTTAATACAAGACGGTTTTGGATCAATATAATCTAAGCTCCAATCACTTCTTGGTATTGCAACTATTGAATCAATTGCTACATTCACTGTTTCAGGCCCACTGACTGTTATGATGATATTATTGCTCTCAAAATTAAACATCGCAACTCGTCCTGAAGGATCAGTTACAGCTTGTCTACAAAGTGTCGAATACATGCATTCGTGAAGAATGGCACGTCCCTTATCACGTCCACTTGTAGATGTTGTTTCAAAATGAACAGTAACAGTTTTTCCGTCTTTTGGTGTGTGATAAAGAACAATAAGTGCATATCGTCCGGCTTTTGATACAACTAATTCCATTTGCATTTCTCGTTGATTAGAATCCAATAATGCCATTTCGTCTCCAATTCCTAATTCTTCAACTAATTCAAAATTTGTGTATAATTGTGTACCTATTTTCTCGCCATCCTCAACTACATAACCCTTTTCTCCCCGAGCTGCTTTAAAATCATTTAGTTCCGGATACAGGTAATGAAGACATGTTGAAACTTTAGTACCTAATTTACAAGGAATGTTTACAGTTTCTTGCAGTAAAGTTGCTTCATAATAAGCAGCAGGAAGTAAAATGAAATAATCCTAAATTAATAAAGATTTAATTAATCAATATTTTTTAAAATAAATTATTTTATCTTACTATATATATAGATTTGTCAATTTTGAAACTAACTGTCCACCTGCCAGGATTTATAACAAAATGACTAGGAATTACACCTTCTTTTCCGGAAACCGTTAATAATTTTGGTTCCCTAGTTGGCTCGAAACGAATTTCACTGTTTTGTCTAATCTCTGAAGAATATATTAATTTATTAATATAAATTTCATTTTTTAAAGTTAAATTAAAAGAATGAAAATTATTTTTACCTCCGTATTGATCAGGAATGAATACTACAAAACCAATTACATCCACATCACCTGGATTAACATAACTAACAACAACACGATATAAACTCGGTTTGTCAATATTTAAACGTGTTTGAACCTCTTTCTAAAAATAAAAAAACAAAAACAAATTAAAATATGGGTCAATTAAATACTTCAAAGCATTCAACTAACCTGTAAGGGCGAAAAAATAGCGTAACCTCTCCATGAGTAACCAGGAAAAACGTCTTCAGCATATCCATAACGAACAGGTGTTAAATTTGGTGTGTGGCCATCTTCCAGTTCATACTTAAGTTGATATAAAGTTGGGAAATAATGAACTTGAGTCGGCTTATTACAAGTTCGTCCTTCAATTCGAGGTTGACAGGCGCATTGACCACTTGATGATTTGTCACATACATCGCTAATGGACCCACCAATATCACATCCACAATCTTAAAACCAAACAAAAAAATAAAATGTTAATAAATAGAAAATTAAATTAAATTACATCGATATATTAAGAAAGTACATACCAACACATCCAAATAAATTATCTTGTTGTAAATCGTAAGTTCCATCACGACACTGTTCACATTTTCGATTTGCAGTGTTTGGTTTGCAAAAACATTTTCCAGTAACTCCGTCACAAACATTGATTCCTCCAACAGTTCCGGGTAAGTGACAGTCACAATCTGATTCATAAATATATTTAAATTAAAAAAATTGCAAATTTCATTTCTGTTAACATTTTTTCTATTTTACCTTCACATCCATGAGGATTCGATGCTTGTAAATTCCAATACAAAGGTTTACATTGGTTGCAAATTCTACCAGTAACCCTTTCTTTACATTGACACAATTCACCGGAAGTTAGAGTTCCACAACCAGCAAAAGTTGGCAGAACCCCAGCAGGATCGCAATTACATTCTGAAACATAAATTTACAATTTATTTACAATAATTACAAATTAACTCTTTTCCAAACCTTCACACGCTGGAAAATTGTAAAATCCTTCACGACAACGATCACAATTAACGCCATCGAAATTCGGACGACATGTACATCGGCCATCATCGTCACAAGATACCCCAACGGAACCAAACGAGTTGCAATAACAAGCTAAGAACATTATTCAAAAACCAGTTCATCCAATTATAATATTTTCATTATACAAATATCTTTTTAAATTTATAATATCTTACGTTTGCATTCTGGGTATTGAAAATATCCAGGAGTACAGTGAGTACACTGCAAACCACCATAGTTGACTAAACAACTGCATTTTCCTGTTTCATCACAACTAGGTCCAACAGCTCCGTGTAAATTACAGTTGCAAGCTTCATTAAAAAATTAAAATTTAATTTTTATTACTTTTAAAAAAATTAAAATTCATGACCATTACCTTTGCAGTGTGGTTTTCCATAATACGATTCAGAACAATCAGAGCATCGTGAACCTCCGTAACCTTCTTTACAAATACAAGAACCGGTGGTTTTGTTACAAATCTCTTCCGTACCGCCTGTTTCGTCACAACCACAATCTAAAATTTTAATAAAATTATTAACAATTTGATGAATTAAACTGAGTTAAATTTTATGTTCAACAACTTACGAGCACAATCAGGATAACCATAAAATCCATGATCGCAATCAGAACAATCTCGCCCACCATAGTTCGTTTTGCAAGAACATTGCCCCGAAACTATATCACAAACTGCGTCCACTGAACCCTGAAGATTACAATCGCAAGCTGAAACCAAAATATTTTTTTATATTTAACCTTTTAAACGAGATGTAAATTTTTTGTATTTTTACTTACGCAAACACTCTGGAAAATTGTAATATCCTTCTGCACATTGATCACAATTTTTTCCCCTGAAGTTCGATTTACATGGACATTGTCCACCACCGACTTCGCAGACCTGTCCTCTAGTTCCATTTAAGTGACAATCACATGGTCGGCAATTTGGATAACCGTAATAACCGTAATTACAAGAATCGCAATTTGGCGGGGCAAATTCTTCACGACATTCGCAAATACCATTTCCCTCAAAACACGAGCCCGTAGAGTAAAAAATATCGCAATTACATGCTACAAAATCGAAAAAAACGCTTAAAACACACATTTTTAAACGTTAATTATAATAAAATTACGATGGCAAACATCCGTTGCATTTAATGCTTTCCCGTAAGGTCTAAAATAACCCGGTTTACAACGATTGCAGTTGATTCCTTCGGTGTTATGTTGGCAATTCTGACATACTCCACCACCTTCAAGTCGGCCATGAATGTCCAAACTCAACCTCAAATTGTCAGTTTCTTCATCGTATTCGCAGTCGTAAGAATGACCAAAGCAGTTACATGCTACAAAAACAAATTTAAATTGTTTTATTTAAACTGTTTTGTGAAAAAATAGTTATACGTACGTTCACATTCATTTGGAGTGAATGGAGTAGCAGTGCGCCATTTCTTTTGCACGTAACCAGGACAGCAATATTCACATTGTGCGCCACAAGTGTTGTGTTGACAACGACACAGAAGTTTATATTGGTCGTGTGGATCAGTGATGTCACAAGTATCTGCATGACCATTGCACACACATCGGCCTCCGATTGAAATATCACGAACACTGTAAAAATACTGTATCCAGAAAAATAAATTATGTTTAATTTATAATCAAAGAGAAGAACCTGAAAAGGATTAGTTGTGACGTCACGGTGCAATAAAATTTCAGAACAAGTGACGTCATTACAAATCTCTTCAGGTTTTTCACGAATATTTTTTAAAATTTACTCTTCGAGTGACTGATGGATCTTGAAGAGCAACCGACATCAAATGACCGAGTAAAGTTTTTGTTCGTAAAAAACGTAAACGAATTTGAGTTGCTTTAGTCCAATCTTGGAGCGCGGTTGACCTGTAAAAATTATCCGCACTTGGACGGCCATGGAGAAGTGATACTACAATCTATAAATAAATAAAATAAATAAATAAATATTACTATTTTGTAATAAATCACTGTAGCGATGTAAATGTACTTCTCCTCCTTCCAATGGTACAACAGTAGAAAATCGAGTTTCACACGTGACGGAATCATCAGCTGTAATTCTGGACGGTTCATCACTGAAGTTACCAAAGTATCGCCTGCATTCATTCGGATTGTCGGCAAAGTATTGCCATGGTTTCCAAGTTTCTCCGTGATCTGTTGATCTTTCCAAAGCCCAAATTCCAGGTCGTGGCGAATTAGCCATTTTGATGAAAACATAAGCGACATGAAACTCCTTTATGAAAAAAATAAAGAAATGTATACAACATTAATACATTTTAATAAATTTCTTAAACTTCGATGCAAACATATGTTTATCCCAGAATTCATTATTCACTATACATTCACTGTCAATTAAAATAGGCCGTAATGTCATAAAATTTATTTGAATAAAATAACAATTTACTATAAAAATCTTCTTAATCTTTGCCTAAGTTTTATTTAATTATTAATGAACTAAAACCAAATGAACTTAAGAGTAATCAAGAAAATATTCATCAAAATTATATTTAAACTGTTAAAAATAATAATAATTGAAGCATTGACTCCATTTTAATCACACTAAAAATTAAATAACAATGGTTTAATTAATTTTTTTTCAAAATATAAAACCTATAATAATAGATTATAATAAAAATGTTAATTTCTACATATCATTAAAGTAAAATATATTTAAATTTCCAAATACGGGCTTCCCTGCAACAGTAATTCTTTTATCAAATGCATCATGAGTAAACCATTAGACACCCTTTGCATATAGCTTAGCTTTCTATTCTTAGATAGATAACAGAAAAATTCTTAATCAATCCATAATAAAAATTAAAGTTCCAGACTGAATTTATATTAATTAAATTTTCTCTGTCCAAGTATGGATGACCTTATATTTATCTGGTCCACTCTCCTCATTAATACAAATAGCACTCATAACCTCCCTTTAAAGGAGTTTGTAAACTCCACCTTTTACCTGTTAAGGATTAACAAGGTTTCTTTACATAACAAAATTTTAATTTCCTATTTTCATTCAACATCTGTTTTGAATCTAACTTTAATCAAAGTACAAAGTATTGAGTTGAATTTAAAAGAAATTTAAAGAAAAAAATTGAGTTCAAATCAAACTAAAAACGAAAAATCAAAAACAAAAGTCCAAATGTCAAAAAATAGAGACCATTTCTTATCTTTAAACTGACCCAGGAAAAATTAACTGATAAATAAACATCTCAATTCATCACCCATAAAAAGAAATAAAAATTAAAACTTAATTCTAATTTTTCCAAACAAAATAAAATTTATCAATTTATTCTTAATAAACAATTAACCAACAAAAACCCAAAAAATGTGCAAAAAAAACCCTCCTTAAAACTGCTCTCACATGAACCTCTTGACCCCATTTACTTTCTCCCACAGCAGATAAAATGAAGAACCCTAAAGAGGCCCTTCCATAACCCCCCTATCCAAACAAAAACCGCAAAAAACCTGCAAAACTTTCGCAATATCTCACCTGTCCCAAATCAATAGTAAGATTAACTTCATTATATTTATTTCCTCTAGACAAGGGCGGCGACTGCCACCAAAGCTCAGTTCCATCAATAGCATGTTGAGGACGATGGTCAAGTTCTGGTTTCGACGGATCACAATAGTCACAAACTTGACCTTGAATAATGTTCACATTGGGGTTGTCCCTTTGGTCAGCATGTGCCCCAACTAACTTGCAGTATAATTCAGGTTCGGTAACATCGTCTCGATATCCACAGGTGGATGAAGCTGTAATGAGTCTTCCTTCTGCTAGATTGAAATAAGGTGGAGTTAACACTTGAGTTTTCACCACATTTGTTAATGAGATAAATGCAACAAATGTTGTTAGGATGAGCGTCCCCCTTGCCATCATTCCCTCTCGACGCTCTTTTTCCTTCTGACCCGCCTACTCTTTTGCTGAAACAAGACACTGGCGTTTTTAGGACGGGTCCATGTGAATGAGGAGCGAGGGAAGTGAATAAAGTGCCACATTCCAATGTGCAGTTTGTTGATAATGTTAAGAGTTGGTAAAGAAAGTTTTGATTTTTGTTTTGGAAAATATTCAGTTTATGAAAAATATTCAAATCAATGTACGAATATGAATGTAAATAATTTTTAAAATAATGTTGTGAATTAAATTATATGTTGTGACTAATGTTTGACTTTTTGTTTTTTCCTCTGTTGTCGTGTTCTTAGTTTTTGTTTGTTTTTTGTTTGATGAGAGTTGTGTTACTTAAATGAATGAGCTCAGTGCTTAAATATTGTTTGTTAATGTCAGATAATCATTTCAGGAAATTAAGTAAACTGTGAGTAATTTAATTATAATCTAAACTATTATTTAATGTAAATATGAAATAAACTAACTAGTTATCTGTTACTTTTATCTCTTTCATTTATTGACTTACAAGTTTTGTTCTGAACATTAAATCAAATTACACACAATTCAAATCAAATAAATTCTTTTTTATTTGGCTTAAATCTCATAAATTAAGTATTTAAAACTAAAAATTATAATCATTTTTAAAAAATCGGGAAATTGAAATTTTAAACATGAAACTAAAATCATTTCCTGTTTAAATAGTATTAAAAATTAACGATTGTTTAATGTCGTCTGCTTAGTAACGAACTTTCTACCCACAGATCTAAATTCATTAGGTATCAACCTGTAGCTAACTACTTTTAAGTTACACGCACGCGCATTACCCCCAATACTAGGACCATCTACTAACGTTCCTCCGCTTAGTAAAGTAAGTCTAGTTAATTGCACTGTTAAAAGTTTGAAATTAAATAACGACATACTGAATATGCTTTAAATCATGAGTAAATAAGTACAAGATAAATAAGTTCAAAATGAAAACTACCTTTACATTCGAATTGCTGAAAAAGGCCGGCAAAAAAGAACGTTCAATACTAGTGCGCATTGATATCCCATAATCCACCAAACCTCAAGTAGCGACATCAACCGGAAAGAGGTAGAAAACGCCGGTTAAATCTGATCACACAGCGACGATGGGTACACGGTCAGAAAAGGAAAAGCAGAAACAATTACAAGAGAAATGTCAAAATGTTTTATCTCAATTACTACGAGATGACGATAACAAGTACTGCGTGGATTGCGATGCCAAAGGTAAGAAATGAAACGACTTATTAAAGAATCTAAATCGTTATTTTATTAAGTCTATGGCTGATTTCTGTGTGACGTCATCAATTGTATCTATCGTTATGATCGTTTGAGAGCAATGAATGACGTCAATCATAGTAGGAAATTTCTATGATTAAAACACGTTGTCGATTTTTTTGTCAATTTTCTAGGACCACGTTGGGCTTCATGGAATCTAGGAGTATTTTTATGTATCCGCTGTGCGGGAATTCATCGCAATTTAGGAGTTCACATTTCAAAGGTGAAATCTGTCAATTTAGACACATGGACACCAGAACAAGTTGCAGTGAGTGTATCATTAAATTACAATAGAGAATGATATTCCTGACCTTAATTTTAATCTATCTATTTGCTGTTTTTGTTTTAGTCATTACAACAGATGGGCAATAGCCGAGCTCGTGCTGTGTATGAAGCAAATTTACCAGATAATTTTCGAAGACCACAAACTGATTCGTATCCTTAAAATTAAATAAATTAGGTCGCAATTTAAATAAAATAATTGAAAACAGTAAAAATGATGCAGTTTAATCGAAATAATTAATAATTAAATTAAATTAAATTATTTTACTTAACTCAATTTAATTATTAAGACGATCGTTGGAAGCTTTTATAAGATCTAAATATGAACAGAAAAAATACATTGCCAAAGAATGGGTTCCGCCACCACCTCCAAAAGCAACAGTAAATTTTTAAACAAATTTGTTTCTAAATTGATCACTAATTTGCGTTTATTTACATTTTTAATTGGTAGTTTGATATTGATGATGTTGAACCCAAGAAAAAACCCAGTGATAAAAAAAAACCGACAAGTATAGGACTAGAATTACGAGTACGTTGATAAGTATTGCATTCGGTTTGCTTTGTTACCAAATATAAAATTATTTTCAGTATTTTCTAATTTTTTTATAAATAATTCATTTTTAGGCTCCAAATTCTATACCAGGTCCTAAAGTGAAAAGCGCTTCTACATCAATTCCTTCATCTGCAAAGACCCCTCCACCCCTTGAATTGGAATTAAATAAGAGTACATTGTCGAAATCGAATCCCTCTGTGGATTTACTTGGCTTAGGTATAAATGTTTGATTTATTTCACAGTTATATATCATACTAAATGATGTATTGAGCATTTAAAGTATGACAATTGTGATTGTTATTGCTCTGGAGAGACATATCTAAGGAACCTCTGATTTATTATTTTTCATTTGATCATTGTCAGAAATTATCTCTTGATCTGAAATTTTAATTCATTTTTATCATTTTGATTATGCAGATGATGTAACCTTAATTCATTCGTCGAGTAATGATTTGTTTGGCAACTTTCTAAGTGCAGAACCGGAAGTTGCTGCTTCAACTCCAATACAAGTTCAATCTGAACCAAAAAAAGCATCCTCTGAAGTTGAAAATTTAAATAGTGAAGAAAATTTTTTCAATCAAACTGAGCCGAATAAAAAACAACAATTAACTAAAGAATCGATTTTGTCTTTATATGGACAAAACTCTGCTCAACAACAACAGCAACAACAACAACAACAACCGCCGCCTCAAATGTTTGGAGTTGGAGTGCCTGGTATTTAAAATAAAATCTGATTGTATGTAATGGAATACAAAAATGATATAATTTTTGTTTTTAGGAGTTTATGGCCCACAGTCCTTTCCAGTTCAAACAATGGGAATTAGTTATCCCAATGTGCCTATCAATATTACACAACAACAAGCAATTGGAGTTATGCCTACCGGTATGATGCCAGCTGCATCACCTATGCAGGTTAAAAATATATATTTAATAAATCCTAAAAAAATATTTAAGTAAACATTAACTAGTTATTCAAAGTTCCAAAATTGAATTTTGAATTACAGGTTTTGTCTAATTTGGTTTTAAATCGAAAAATTTTCAAGCTGAATTTGATCAAGTTGAGTGGCATTTTATATTCTGACTCGAAATTGAAAATTGGTAAAGTTTTAATTAGATTTTCTTTGTATATAATTGAATTGGCAAATTGAAATGTCCAAACCAGATCTTACTCAGCAAAAATGAGTGGTAATTCAGGTGCGATGCAAGTTTGAAAAAATGTTAAGATGCTTATATAAGCAGCATTTAATTATGAGAATATAGCAATGGCAACTGAAACGTTCATCTCTTGATTTCTTATTGCATGAAATGCATGACAATTTTTTTATACTTTGTGATTTTTATTGTCAAAAACAAGTTTTATTTTAATTAAAATATTTTTTGCTGTCACTAACACACATTTTGTGCAGTGCAAATCGAGTGATGACTGTATTTAGAAAAATAGAATTGAAACGATAATGCCCCACTTCATCCTCAACTGCAGCTGTGTATATAAATAAATATAAATGAAAATAAGTAGCTTGGTGTCAGTGGTAGCAATAATTTTTGCTCATAATTCACATCTGGAAGTGAAAACTCATGTAAATCATTTACCATTTGCCAAATATAAGTGCAGTCGTTTAGCTCATAATTTGTTAGAAGATATATAAGAAAATGCTGATTAAATTAACAAATCACTTTAATTTTGTTTTTCTTTTTCTTTTTTTCTTGCTCAACTTCAGTCTTTGCCTCCACAAGTTGTTGCCATGGGCAGTGGCAATATGGGAGGAAGCAATCCATTTTTTAACCAGGGAATACCGGGTTTCTATGCTCCTGCTACTAATGTGATGGCACCTAATCCTGCCGCCTTAGGACAGGTCGGTGCCACATCAACAACTAACGAAATTTAATATATGTCAAAAAAATTAATTAATCAATATATTAATATTTATTTATTTATTT
>JAQFZN010001528.1:0-15315 GCA_034687075.1 Geophilus carpophagus
AAACAATTTTTTTTTAAATAAATTGTTTTTTCTTATTACCTACGAAAAAGTAATAAAAATAAAAAGAAAACAAATTAATTTTTAAAAAATTCTTTTCATTCAATTTCTTTATGACGTCATTGCAAATGAAAGTTTTAAATTCCTAAAATAAAAATAAATTTTTAATTTTCTCTTCACCCATAAATTTCCTTTCTCACATAAAATTTAAATATTTAAAACACACCTTAACTAAATTTTCACCTCTTTAAAAATTCCCATTATTATTCAATCCATATCAACTAATGTACTCCTAAGGGTGTACTTGATTGCATTATGGGAAAAGCAAAGCGAAGGTTAATTAATTAAACCTTTTCACTCCATTTTCTGGCTTCAATCAGCTTTTCAAACTCTTTGCAATTGCTTCTTTTTACTCTCTAATTGCAACTCTTTTCTCGCACTATTTCGTTTCCATGGCTACAAGCAAATTACACGACTCTCACTTTGTCTTTGTTCTCACCGACAAAAATCACATGTGCGCAAACAGGTGTAACTAAGGTAAACAGCCATCCTTTTGTTTGAATTTCTAATACTTTCTATTTTTACTTGATGATATTGATGCTCTTTAATCCCGAAAATCAATTCATTATTGGCTCAATTCTTGGCACTACGCATGCGTGACAGTAATATCCAACACGCCATCTGCCGTTGGGTATAACTTTATCTACACACTAACCATAAGTATTCGGCTGTAGGATGTAACATCATCATTTTTAATCAGAAAAAGCTTATTACATTGAACGAGTTACGTGTGCACGAGTCAAAAACGATGATAAAATTAGGTTTCGTGTTTGCTTATGTGTTTCTGCACTTTTAACACCTTGAAGATATTTTCATCTTTTACCTTTCAAACTGTAAACAGATTTATTACTGGAAATGTTGTTTTCTTGGAAGTGGGTATAAGAGAAAAACACAAATAATGTTATTAGAAATTTTGGTTCAACTTGGTTTGAGGTTTAAAGTGGGGTTTAGAATTGAAAAAAAATCACCTGATTAAATCGGCCATTTTGTTAAACTCAATGGAAATTTGTTTTTATATATTTCTGACATAATTAATCTGAGAAAAATTCCAGATAAATTTTCCAATGGAAATGAGATCAATATGGCTGACTTAGGCAGGTCACGTGCTGTAAACTGACAGTCAGACAGCCAATTGTCACCTCAAAATGAGAATCTGTTTATTTACATTCTTGTCAGCCATTTCTCACTTTAAAATGAAATGCACGTTAATGATATAGTTTATTTGCTTTCTTGTCAGCCATTACTGTAAAGTGTAAACTGACAGACAGATAGCCAATTATAATTAAAAATGAGACATGCATGCGTGAGAAACTTTTTTTTTTATAATATTTACATTCATGTCAGCCATATTTTATTCTATCTATTACAAAATAATATTTCCATCTGCAATTTGATAACTTATCTAATCTATCAAGAATGTAAATGATTTCAACTATTTCTACCACGAGGTGCATTTCATAAATAAAAAAAATCAATAAACTAATAAAAACAATGCAATTTAACAATATAATACATAATAACGTAAAAAACAGCAAAATTAACCAAACGTAAACAACTACACAATCGAATACTTAACGAGTTCAAAGTCAAAGTTTAATAGTAAATCGCAGACATTATTGCTCAGATTTCTATCCCGGAAGTGATTAAATTTCTTTCAAGCTATGATGATTAATTGGCGTATCAGTTGAAATTATGTCATTATCTTTTCTAATAACCAGAACACATTAAGCAATTAGTTTATTATCGATTACACTTTTAAACATTTCTTCATATATTTTTTCTTTTAAGAAATTTACGTAAAGTGATTGATTGATATAAATTTAGCCACGTCTGCTGATTCATTAATCAAGGACAATCAGTAGACAAGGCTTGAAAGGAGTGTCAGAACCAAGTGGAGTACGAAATCTAATTAAAAATAGTGGTTGCTTTGTGAAACCATGCTGAGAAATGACGTCAACTGGACATGAATGAGGAGGTGAAATTGCGAATGAATTATCAACAATCCCATCAATTTTCTCTAAGAAAACGGTAAAAGAAAAATTCAAATCCTTTTTATAAGACAAAATGGATATTTTATCGTTTATCTTTCTAATTTCATCACTAAAAAGGACGTAAAATTTCATCAAATTCAATATAAAGTTACTTTACTCCTGAGAATCGGTCTCAGTGGGTTCTTCAAGAATTTACCATGGGACTTTGACCTAAATTCTCTTTTTAGCTCTTTCGCAATTTATAGTACACAGATCGGCCGTCTTAATGAGATACAAACACGTGTGAAAATAGCTTAAAGTAAACGTTTTCTCATCTCAATGACGTCATGTGGTTGCAGTCATTGATAGTGATTAAACATCCGTTAACTTGATCGTTTCCTAGCATTTCCTTCTTTTTCTGAGTTGTACTATCACATTTTACTTCATCAACACAAATTTATCAGTACTGGGTTGATTCATATGACGAAAAGGCCGAAAAGAAAGGAAATAGTATGTTCAGGTAATGTGACGTAAGATGTCGCTTTTTCTTAGTTCCGTTGATTTAAGAAAAGGCAAATACTACTAGGAAACAGATGGTGGGAGATTTTCGGTCGACTTTATTTAATGTTTAACGCTTCTAAGTAGTGGATAAAATATATAATATAAAGAAAGGAGGAGGAACACGTGTGTCTACAATTACGACACTCGTGTGTGTGAATCAGAGGTCAGTTGAACACGTGACAAAATTACAGCTGTGACGAAAGTTAGATTTAGTGAAATTAATGAGAAAAGAAGAAAAAAAAGTATTTTCTTTGAAAATTATTTGATTTATTTGTTTTTTTTTCTTTTTAGAATTCAAACTGGCCTCATCCTGGACGACTCCAGTGCTGTGGAGCAGGCAGCCCGGTAAGTCGCCATGGTTACAAGCATCCATGATACTTGTTATGCTATTTTGAGTAGGTATTATTTTATTTATGATTTTTTATTATAAATTTGATTTGAAAACATGTTTTAATGTATTTGTTATTGCGTAACGAATTTATTATGCATTTCAGGTTGGTGTGGAGTCATGACTGCTGAGAACCAAGCAAATGTTGCGTCCAATTCAAGTAGTTGCAACGATGCAGGCGTCGAATACAATGAAGAATATGCTCGAGTTGAGGCTTGGTTGGATGAACATCCCAAGTTTTTACAGGATTATTTTCTCCGGTAATTAGAAGAACTTTTTAATTAATGAAATTATTAATATCTTAATAAATATTAATAATTTTATAATGTCATATATTAACTAGTAATGGTTTGACATGGTGACAACATTTTTAATTAGTTTAGTGGTTTTTTTTCCCCGATTAATTTTTTTTTAATATTTAATGAGGTGTTAACATAAATTTTTGGCATTAATCCAATTGTTGGGGAATTTTGAATGATGAAGAGATTTATCGAGAAATTTAATGAAAAACTGAATCTTTGTTATTAAAGCTGATAAGTCAGCCATATTACGTATCAATGGAGATGAAACCGATATGGCCGACTTAATCAGGTGGTTTAAAAATTTGAAAATGTTTAATATAACACAAATTGAGAGTACAAAATAACGTATGTACTGGTTGAATTGTAAAATTTAAGATGTTTATCAGTACGCCAGTTGTTTTAAGTGGTACGTGTACCGGTTTTTACTGGTTGAAGAAAAGTCTTCATTTCAGATTATGCTTATAAATCATTTTTGAAATGTAAATACTGTCAGTATTATACTGGGAAATAGATAGGCTCATGGTATTTCCCCGTAGAAGAACCATATGACATCACATATTGGATTTTTAACCTGATTTCCTAGTTGAAGTGATATCATTCACTATCCTGTTAGGCTTATACGACAGTACAACAGACTAACCCAATTCAGGAGAACCGGAAATCATCAAGTGTGATTAAGATTTTGTATTTTTTAAAAAAATATAAAATAAATTATTTTATTTAAATTTTTTGAATTTTTTGAATTTTTTTGAAATTTGCGTAAAATCCCTATAGACAATTCTAAGAAAATTATTCATTAACATAATATAAAACACGTCCATTTTTCCCAAACCTTATCAACTTCCCTTTAAAAAAAAAAATTAAAAAAAAATTAACGGTTTAAATTTGAATATCATTTTGAACTTTGCAATCGAATATTGTATAAATTTCTATATTCTAATCACACTTCAACTTTAAAACAGTTTCACCGAAATCAATGAATTCCAGTTGGTCTGGTTTGTGCTAGGCTTCTCACAAAATTCAAACGCTAATGGCTGAATGCAAAGTGAGTCGACTTAAAAAATAACCGCCATTTGCAATATAAATTCACTCCGAGTTCTTTAACTTATTCTACAAAAACATGACTTGTTTATCTCTTTTTTCTTCTTACTGCAATTTATTTTTATTTATAAAATAAATTTTCTTTTTTAAATTCATAAATGCAATTCTGACAAATTGCACAGGATGATGGGATATTACATCTCGAGAGATATATTGAAAATATCGTAACATGACATTTCCATTAGCATCAAGAAAACTATTAGTTGAGGAAATGTTGTCAGAAAAATTCTGCACTGAACTACAAACATGTTCGTCCACTTATCGCTTGAAATTTAACAAGATTTACTCAAATTTGGGTAATTGAAACGATAACTATTACATAGAATAAGCTAGGAATACATAAAATGGCGCCAAGTAATTAAATATCAGCTTACGAGATCGTAAATCGGTTATCTTTTCAAGTCAACTTTCGATTATCTATGGCTGGATTAACTAATGCACGAAATTGAGTGCAAATAAAATCGGCAAATTAAAACTGCACGATTTAGAAAATTGTTAAAACTGCAGAAATTCTGCACAAATTAATGATCTTGGGGTAATGAAACCGCATATAACGAAAAACTGGTTCAGCGCTTTCACTTAAGGCAGAATAAATGCTGATTCTTGAAAAATGTCCACTTAAAATGGCGCTTTTGGGAGCATTGTAGTAGATTGCATATTGCATAGAAAAAAATGCGTATCTTAAAGGGCATTATATTGTAAACAAATCGCTTCTTGGATGGCATATTTTGCTATTAGCTTTGACTTTTTACTTTTAAACACAAACAACATTTGTGTTTAAATTGTGAGAAGGGTTTAGTTGTTGTTTCCCACACAAGGTTACCACATGCCCACTACATGGCGCTGTGGTGTTGATACTCGGTTTGTAAGTGAAAAATATGTTGAACGAGGTTCAATATATTAAGGGTTTTGTTGTCGTGTTTATAAGAATTTTTCACTCTTTTTGCCAATAAAATGTGAAGTAATTTGTGTACACAATTATTAATTCAAGTGATGTATTAATAATTTTTCTTAATGTACATTCTTCTTGATTACTTTAATCATTAAAGTTTAATGAAAACAAACAAAAAAAATATTTGCACAGTAAAGTTTACAGAACCTGAACTCAGTCAACTATATTGGTTTAATTACAATTGACAAAGTAAACTTTTTCTGTAATGCTTCAAACACATTTTTACTGTAAAATTTTGGTTTTTTGATGTTGAACCTGGCTCCATTTTGATCAAAATGGCGCACACACCAGCGCCTTTGTTTGATCAAGTTAGGAAAGATGGAATTGAGAAATAACAAAAGTGTTGATGTCTTATTTTTCTCCACTCTCCCAGGCGTTTTTGTTTACACTCAAAAAATTGGGTTGACAACTCAATTTCCGTAGTGATTTGTGACGTTGTTGCACACTTGAGGCTGTTTTTCGTGTTGGAAGCCGGACAGTGCACAGATGTTGTTTTTCAACTTTAATCACGCACAAAATTGCAATTGTCATTTTCTTTTATTAATAAATTAATTAATTGCTTTAATTAATTATAAATGAAAGGTTATTAAATAAATTAATGACAACTTTTCTCCACAATTGATTTGTTATTTTTAACCCTTTTTTTCTTTTAGCTTGGTGAGGATTTTTGTAAACATGTGAAACAAGATTTGTGAAAAAGGATTTAGTTGAGGTTTTTGTTTGTTTATGGTTAGTGTGAATAAAGTATTAAACTAGCTTTATAGCTGATTCCATCTCGAAGCAGTTACTTTTGTCTTGAATGGATGGGGCTCGTGTTTGGAACTGACCCAGGGTATATAAGGTTTCTACGAGGGAAGAAAAGAATTAAATTTTTGCAACCGGGGACTGGAACAAGTTAATGTTATTTGATATGAATGCAGTAAATCAATAGTTGCTAACTGATAAAACTCGGAAAATTTCTTCGAGTGTGTGTAGATCACGTGACCTAAGAGCCATATTGGTTTGATTTGTATATTTTGTTATGGTGTAATTATTTAATATTTAATGCATTAGCCGAGGCTTCTAATCGGAAACGCAAAGTAATTTTTCAATTTCCTTTTAGTAAACAAGCTGAAAAGATGTCTTTTATATGCAATATACACTGATAAAGAAAATAAAGAGAGAAAGGAGAAAGAAAAATGGCAATTTAGCTGAAATGAAAAGATAATATTGTTATTTGATTTTTATAGCGAGGTCATGCGACTCGAATCCTGTGAAAGTGCTTTTAAAATTTTTATAGATGGCGCTTCGTAAACGAAATTGATGTGTTGCCATTTTCTTTCTTTCTTTATTTATTTTTCATTTTATTTTACAGAAAAGCCACTCGGCATATGGTGGACACGTGGCTGGTGACACGTGCCATTCCTCAATCACTAGTGCAGGACGCAGTGGGCGGTCAATCGAGCGCCATTTCCGGCAGTCCGACCGGAACTAGTTCGCGACCCAGTTCGGGGACAACGACACCCGTTCGAAAGATCTCCGCTCACGAGTTCGAACGAGGGGGTCTTTTACGTCCAATTGTGACAACAGTCGACGGAACACTCACCTTTATCGGTGATGGCGTTTCGCAACCCCCACCTCGATTTTTACGCAAGAACAGGCGCGAGCTGAGGGCCCTGGACGAACGGGAGCTGATTTTCGCTTTGGTCAAAGACATTTGTAACGATTTGGATGTGAGAAGTTTGTGCCATAAGATTTTGCAAGTGAGTTTTCTTATATTTAATAACAATTATAAGCCATTTTGGTTTTATTTTCATTGATAAAGTAAATTTTACTGATGCAAAATTGGAAAACAAATTGTAATTCACTTTTGCACTTGAAATGAAATTAACATGGCCGAGTTTGGTCATGTGTTGTAAATTGCATGTTGTGGCACATGCACTGTAAAAAGATGATAATTATAGCAGTTATAATTAGTTGAGGAGATTTTAATTGATGTTGTGAGTATCCTCTAATTATCTGAAAACATGATGAAAGTTTTAATGATTTTAATGAGAAAAATATTAATGGCACTGTCAGATTACCGTAGGTACAATTACAATACTTTATTTTTGAAAATAATCCATTTTTTGCAAATTTTATACGAAAAAGAATTGGGTTATATAACTAGTAATCTGGTATTTAAATTTTAAGAAGATTTTAGTTGATTTTCTACATCTTAGTGCTTTAATCTGATGTGATTGAAACACCTTGGAAATTTATTGCTCTAGATTAGATTCAAATCCTTTTCTTCTCTTGTAGTCTGAAAAGAAAGAGAAAAATTGAGTAAAGAAAATGCCACAAGTTGACTGCAGTAGTTTAAAGAAGATTGCCAGTAGCGACTTCCGGTTTTGACATCGTTTCCTTCAGTGTCTACATTAGAGTACAAAGCTTTGTTTTAAAGTTGCAGTTAGAATTGGTTCGACGGAAGCTGCAAATGATCAATTTGGATGATGTTTTTAGTAGTGAGTTCAAGACTTGATGAAAATGTTAGTGAATTGAAGTTGCTGAGTTTAATTATTTGTTTGTGCTCTTGATTTGACATAATTTTTTTTCTGTGCGATTAATTTAAGAATTAATTATGTTTATTGCATTTCATGGGTTTTTGCTAGTTATTGATTGGTGAATCAGGAATTAGAAATTAGATTACTGCAAATTGGGTTTAAGACTAAAAAAAATGAAAATAACTAAATGAAACCTCCTTAACAAAAGAATTTTGTTGTTTAGGACTACTAAAACATAAATTTGAATTAAAAAAATTACAAAAAACACAAAACTGATCGCTACTCACCAACTACCATACAATTTATTAATGCTACGGTAATCTATGGCGCCATCTAATTAAAAAAAAAATGATTGCGTTTTTTTGTTCAAATTTATCGATGATTTTTTCGTATCTCATCTCTTGTTCACGTTGTCAAAAACATAACATACAAAAAAAGTGATTGATGATGTCAGTAAAGAGAAAAGGATAGGAAATCAGAAAATGTATTTTAATAAAAAGTTCCTTTAGCACAAGTTGACATGCCCATTTTGCATAGCAAGTTGACTTCACAGGGTTTTGCGCATGGCGGGAGACGTTACGGAAGATTGAATAGCAGCTTGGGTTCCCACTTGTAGCAAAATGCAGTATTTCCTGCAATTTTTTTTTTTATCTAAAAAAAAACTGCATTATTTTATTCTTAAAGCTAACCAAATTTTACAATTGAATAATTTTAGTAAAAAAAAATTGTTTAATTACATAAAAATTTATTTGATTAAACTTTTATGTTGAATTTGTGAAAACAGTGATGAATGTGATTCATTCCATTCGCTTGATCGACCGACATTTTCAACTTTTGATTAGACCATTTAACATTTTTCTTTGCAATAATTCACCATAAAACATAGGTACATTCAGTTTGGAAAAGAATCTAATTATATGAGCTGCCGTATTAAAAATGGCGTAGAACATAAATAAAGTAGAATTTCAGCTTTAAAGATGGCAATTTCTACATGGGAAATGAACCAATATGGCTGACTTACGACTCGTGATGTAAACTATCTTCTCTTGATGATTATTCTTGTTTTTCTTAATTATAAGAAACAGTTAAGAGGCCATGATTGCTTCAGTTAACATGATAAGGTCAGTGCTTGGCTCAGCATCGTACCAAATTAGAAGTTAACTACTACATTGCTGGGCCAAGCAATATTTTAAGCATGAGTAAGCAAGTTTTGAATTTTTCTCCTTCTGTTTGGACTTTTTAATTTTATTTTTGAATTCAAATTGTAAAAAAAAATTAAAAAAACGTGCGTAGTTTGTTGAAATTAGATTCGACTTTTCTTATCAGTTTGAACAGAGCTTAGTGCAATTGTGCGTGTTTGGTGACAATTGTGTACTGCTATATGGAAATGGTGATACCAGAAATGGAGAACGATTATTGGATTAAATGAGATTTAGCCTTTGAAAGGGCCAAACTAAATATTTGGTATGAAGTAACCATAATCGAAATTTATAAAATAATTTTTAGATGTTTTTTTATTTATTTTTTTCATTTATTAAATTAAATTTTATTTTTTTTATATTTATTTTTGTTTAGAATGTAGGTATCTTGACCAATGCTGATCGCTGCTCCTTGTTTTTGGTCCGTGAAGCGGGCTCCAGTCGGTGTCTGGTTAGCAAGTTATTTGACGTCAGCATGGACTCGACTGTCGAATCAATGGAGAAGAACGAATTTGTGATTCCATGGGGAACTGGAATTGTTGGATATGTGGCTGAGACCGGGGTAGCCGTCAACATTCCTGATGCGTACAAAGTAAGAATTAGGAGAATAAACATTACAAATAAGAGCTATTAAACACCACCAACATTTGTAATAATGCACTCCGAATTACGAATTTTTTAAAAATAAAATTCGTTAACAATCAACATATATATATCTCTGTTTACAATTGCAAATTTTACATTTTTTCACTTTCAAATTACCAACTACACTCGCATTATGACTAGAGCATCACATTTCCCGAATTTTTTCAATTCCTGGGAATTGGGAAAGAAAACTTTCGGGTTTTCAGGAATTTCAGAGAATTCCCGAGAATCTGAAAAATATAAAATGTATAAATGTATAATTAATTTTATTATATTATTAATAATAATTTATTATTAATAATAGAATAAATAAATAATGATACACATTAAAACACTAAAAAGTAAAAAATTTTATTTTTTATGACTTGAATAAAGCCCAAGCAGCATGAATATCACAGCTATGTCTCTGCAATATAGAAAGTCTATCTTTAAACTATATAGACTTTCTATATTGCATCTACATAAAAATGATATAGAATGTCTATATGGTTCAACCATAGATTTTTCTACGTCTCTATAATGTAGAAAATCTATGTTTGAACTATGTAGACTTTCTTTATTGCATCTACATAGAAACAATGTAGAAAGTCTATATCGTCTCAATGTTGATGCGATGTAGAATTTCCATATTCACATATAAATGTAGATATTCTAAAAAAATTTCAAAAACAAAATAAAAACTAATACTATTAAATACTAATAAATATAATATCATCCACCATTAATAAATTTAAAATTGTAAAATTACTTTCAGTTTTCAAGCACCAGTGTATTGATCAACGAACAAAACAAATATTATATTAGTAGTGTTAAAGAAGTGATAACTGGGTATATTGCTTTTTCTGTGTTACAAAAATTTAGATATAAATAAAGATGAAAATAAAAATAAAGATAAAAATAAATAAAAATTAAAATATAAATACAAGCTAAGATATATATAAAGGTAAAGGTATAAATAAAAATTAAATTAAATTAATGAACTAAGTGAAAATAGATTACTGGTAAATTCATTAAAATTAAAACAAAATTTTTTTTTTAAATTTTAAAAATATAATAAGACTGTAAAAATTTTACCATTTATATCATTTTTACTGGCAGCGAGTTTGCAGTAATATAGAAATCTATATCGCTGCTAGCTTGCTGCCATATAGAAACCATGCACATTCTAGCTGTGTGCGAGCTAGCTAAGAGCTCACAGAGAGCTGATTCTATATTGCAGTGGGATAGCTAAATAGAAAAGCTACCTCGCAGAGAGCTTGCTGCAAGCTAGTTGTGTTGCTTGGGAGGTTCTGGTATGCAGTACAGGTGCGTACTGCCACAAAAAAAACCCTAAGTAAAATAATAACAGTTCTAATAAATACCATTTAAAAAAAAAACAAGTAGCCAGAAAAATAATAAAAAATAATTTTTTCTACATGTGTCAGATTTCGTATATGCAGCATGCAGGTTTATGTACACACTAACTGTGTTCAGTTAAAAAAATTAACAAACTAACTTTAATTTCATATAGAAAATTGCCCATTAATTTAACAATTAATGGGCAATTTTCTATGTTTGGAAATTCCCAAGAAAATATTGAAAATTTCCAGGATTTGGGAATTGCATTTTTGGGGTGATTTCCTGGGATTTGGGTCCCAGGAATTCCCTCTCGTGACGCTCTAATTATGACACAGATGGACCCGATTTATTTAAATTATTGAACTGTGACGCCATCTGGTGAGTGTTGTACAGCTCTAGAAGGAACATGTGGATGCAATTTCAGTTTCTGAGGCACAAGTGATATTTTGCATTAAAGTGACCAATACGCAATCTTACAGATAACGAGCGTGAATGCTGTTAAAAAGATTGCTGCTTTTATCGCTTGTTTATCTTTGAAATTGGTTTAAAATCTTGCCACTAGGATGTAACTGCGCTTGATTTACAGTACTGTCATCTTTAAAAGTTGAAATGATCTCAACTTTATTCCATATCCTTCAACTTTTCTATTTAATTTAACCTTCTATGTGTGAAACAAGGCATAAATTTTTCTGTGAGTGATTTTTTTTTCTCTCATGATGACCGCTAGAGGCGCTGACATGAGTGAACGTATCTGTGTGCTGATGTAGTGAAACGAG
The DNA here is from genome assembly GCA_034687075.1 of Geophilus carpophagus. Lineage (NCBI taxonomy): Eukaryota > Metazoa > Arthropoda > Chilopoda > Geophilomorpha > Geophilidae > Geophilus > Geophilus carpophagus. The sequence goes on from JAQFZN010001528.1 coordinate 11,812, forward strand.
GGTAATTGATGTTACCACAATTTGTTGGGAGAATCCTTGAAGGAGAGATGAAAAGCAATAGTAGAAGATTAGTAATAACAATGTGTAATTGAGCATGTAACATAAGTTACAATTGCAAGTAATAATAATAAAAAATGTTATTGTTACGTATGTTGTAATAGGTTTCAGTTTCGAATTGTTATCCAATAACAGTTGATTGCATCAGTTTTATTACGAACAAAAGTTACTTTTTGTTTGATTTATTATTTTATTTTTCTAAGTAATGCGATTTATTTCTCTTGTTTTTTATACTTTATTTATAATAAATTTAAAAAAGTCGTTTATAATACTAGAAAGTGTAAATTGGTTTAGTGTTTTGTGCCAAAAACCTAAGGCAAATCGTACCGGAAACTGGATTATTTTTGCTGAGTAATGTTTTTTTTTAGGATTGCTTGGAAGTTGGAAGTAAGAATTTTTGAAAATTGGATTATGATATTTTTTTTGAATCACATTCATTTTTTAAAAAATGAAATGAGTTTATTGAATTTTGAATTTAGTGAAATTCTTTAGCATTGACACTGCATCGCCAAAGTTGATTAACTGTGAAAAGAATGAGTTAGCTTGTTATGATTAAAACTTTTGAATAGATTTAAAGTAGCGGTATTTGACAATTGTAAATGTAAATTTTGAATTTCAGGATGCGAGATTCAATCACGACATTGACCAAGTGACCGGTTACAAGACACGAAGTATGTTGTGCATGCCAATCAAAGACGTGGGCGGTGATGTTTTGGGTGTGGCCCAAGTGATCAATAAAATCGGCCTTAAGGGAGACGAACCATTCGACGAGAACGATGAAAAGGTAATAACGCGTATTATTAATGCTTCGATCACTTCTTATCGTTTGTTTATGCAGGTGTTTGCATCTTATTTGCAATTTTGTGGAATTGGAATTCGAAATGCTCAGTTATACGAACGATCTCAGCTGGAAAATAAACGAAATCAAGTAAAAAAAATCATTATTTTCTATTATTTTTGATTTAATAAATAAATTTAAAATTTAAATACATTTTTCAGGTTCTTTTGGATTTGGCTCGAATGATATTTGAAAAGCAAAGCACGATTGAGCACGTGGTCTACAGGATCATGACACACACGCAGTCCCTACTGAGATGTGAGAGATGTCAAGTCTTGCTAGTCCACGAAGCCTCAAAGGTACGAAAATTTCATTTAAGTGTGAAGCCATCTTGGGTCTATATTACTGCGATAACACATAAAACATTGCCAGCGCCCCTTATGGGATTTCTTTTTCTTTTCCAATTTTTTTTTTTTGCTTTTTTCAATTGAATCATAAAAATAAAAGTTTGGGTGTTTATATTATATATTTTTTTAAAAGTGAAATAAGTTCCAGTTTTTATATTTGTTATTTCTTTTTAATTTTTTTTTTCTGAAGAAAGATATTGAAGATTTCCTTCGGTTATTATTATTTTTTTATGAAATTTTTTGTTTTTTATTTCCGGTTTATTATTATTTTTATTTTTTAATATTTTGAAATTTGATTTTATCATCTTTAAGTTGAATCTTTTTCTGATACAAACAAAAATGCATCAAATTTGTTCGGTTTTTATTTCATTTATTTCAATATTTTTACATGAGACAATTTGAAGTTGAGTTTTATCTTTAAAAATTGTTTGAATGCGCAAAGAAATTGTTTATAGCTATTTTCTTGAATATAACTGTCAGAAATAGATAAATAACAAGAAAATGTATGTTAGAAATACAAATAGAGCCAAATGTTTTATTATATATAGTTAGCAGTTGAAAAAAAACATTAAAGTTTTGTGTGGGTTTTGCCTAATCCCATACTACCTAAAATTTTGGATTAGGCATTCCAATTTTGAATAGGCAAAACGATTAGTTGTCTAACCCGAATTTTTAGGCAAAACTGGCTGTAACTCTCCTAAGGCCAATGGGATTTAGGATCATTGACTCTCTTGACACCAATGCAATGTAAATCCCATTCTCTTGACTCTGACGGGATTCAGTTTGCTACAAATGCACATTTTTTGCTCGAACAAGCAATTTTTACACATTGCTGATGCATTAATTTGCTGATTTTATTTAAAAAATTTAAAGAGTTCCACACGGGAACAGGCACACATGGAAAATGCCATTTTTATGATAAAATAACTGAATCTGGTGCCTAGATTCAATACTGGAAGTGAAGGGCATCATGGGTACGACATTATCACATTTCCCTTCAGAGAGATAGAGTTCAACTAACTGAAGTTTTCACCTGAAATATTTGTAAAAGTGGCCAAATTGGTTGGATATCATTATCCAAAATGCTTCAGCTGAGAGTTATAAATGCAACAGTGACCAAATCACTCATAAAATATAAAAAATTACTTATTGACTTGGCTGGGCCTGGCCAAAATTTAGCCCAGTACATTAAATTTTGTGGCCTGCAGGATGTTTTTTTATTACCAATATATTCAGATCCAGCAAAAGTGTGGGTGCAGGGTGTGCAATACTCACAGCCCTGCAGGTAAATTCTGTGCTGGTAATGTTTTTTTATAATAAATTAAAAATTAAAATATTAGCTTAAACAAGCTCTTTAATGAATAAATTAAAATAATTTTTTTCGGCCCTGCATTAATTTTAACACAAGGCCCCTATAAAAGAAATGTAAAATATTCTAAGAATTGATAAGTAAAGAAATTAAATAACAAATTTGGAAATGTTTTTGATAGTGAGTTTGGTCATCTAGTTGCCTGACCCTGAATTCAATTCCTAAAACTTCAATTTGCAACGCGAATCTGGTCACAACCAGAGCTGGGTGGGTGAGGTATACATCCTTCTGGTTGTTTACTTAGAGTCTATGTTTACAAAAAATGTAATTTGTCTGGTTTCAGTATTAATTTGAATGATTATTTTTTTTAAAAAATATTAAATTTGATATTTTGATCAAGATTTTTTTAAATATTTTATTTTAGGAATTGAGTTGTTCGATTTTATTGTATTTAATGATTTTATTTGTTTATTTATTAATTTTTTAAGAAATAGTTTCCTGTTGACCTTTTGATTTAATATTTTATTAATTTTTTCCATGAGGGAAGTTTAGATTTCGAATAGGAGTTTAAGTGAATACGTGTGGAAAGAGTCTGATTAAATTTGTATGAAAAGATCTGGTTTGTGGTGAACTGATGATGAGTGAAGGGTCGTAAGGCTTGAAATGGGATTTTCATGTACAAAATAACGATTAAAACAAACGATGGCACGCGACAAAACACTTTAATCGGATTTTCATGTAAAGAATGGGCTCCTTAACTGAAAAAAAAGCTAAAAATAAAACAATAAATAATGACATTTTGACTTTTTTTTCTTGTTTTTCACTATTTTCCAATTACTTTTCACTATTTTCCAATTACTTTTCACTATTTTTCAGTTAATTTACACTATTTTCCAATTAATTTACACTATTTTCCAATTAATTTACACTATTTTCCAATTAATTTACACTAT
>JAQFZN010001529.1:0-15303 GCA_034687075.1 Geophilus carpophagus
CTTGCGCTGCGAGCTTTCACCGCGTCACAACACATTTAGTTTCAGGAAGCCACATCTCGATTTGCGACCATCCAGTGGACCCACCTCAAGAACATAAAGCGCATAATTATTAGTGTTTTTGCCAATTTAGTTGTTATATATATTTTGCATGATATTTGTGCGTAAACTAACTCACTGTGAATTATTACTTGTACCTGCGTATGCAGATCATAAGTAATAATAATAATTTGTCTCTAAACTACCATACTCGCGCTTTGAGTGATCACTCCATCAATAAAAAGAATTGTATTGTTTTGATAAACTTGTAGTGTGGACATATTTTAATTATATCTCATATCTAAATCTGTGCTGTTGCAACTCTGTTAAAGTCCTCTATAACTTTAATAGGTTAATATTTGTATTTTTACAATACACAATCTTCATGTGGCACTAGTTTGTACCTGTACCTATTACTATTGGGTATGATGGATGTTCTATAATGATCCCATTATATTGAGACAATTTGAGACAATTTACAGATCTTTTCTTACTATACATATTAAAAATATATGTTACATGCTTACACTGCATAGTCCGCAAAGAGTTAGGATAGAACTGAACAGATGTTTTTTGCAGAGAGAAAAGGACTCTTCAAGATTAAATGGAGCTTTATAGTAGAGATAGATAGAATACTGGATAAAGATGAAAAGGAAAATGAGGAGAGTTAAGAAATATGTAGAAAAATAGCTGTATTTGTAGAAATAAGCTCAATAAGCTGTCTGGTTTCCTATTACTCTGTATAAAGCCAACCCAGTACAAAATATAACTACTAACTTGATTTTGTTTTCTTAATTTCTTGGTTTATCTGATGAGATACACCTTCACCATAAATAGTAGCTAAATTTTGGTCATTTGCACGACAAAGTCTATGAGCATCAAAAAAAGTAATTCCCTTCTGTTGATAAAAATAGTACGTTTTGCTTTTCCAATAAACAGAATTTACAGGTTCAAGTGTTTTGCTTTCACAGATGATACTGTTATTATCTTGATATCCTGCAAATCTCCAACATTTATCTTTAGATAACGAAACAGTAAATCCTGGTATAACTGGCTCGTTAGCACACCAGTCTGTGAAAGTCAGTGGACTGAAAGGATAATACCAGGCTGCTTCTTTAAGATGATGGCTATCTGTAAAGTCGTGTTTCATTCTTCTAAAACTATTTACGCCTAACCAATAGTCTGTGAAATAAATTACCAAAAAATGTAAAAAGCATAGAAATAACAAGAGGGTTTAATTTCAAATCTTATCGTCTATTTATATTTATAGATTTATAATTCTTCAATATTAACTTAAAAAGTTGAGAATAAAATATTGATTTCATACCTGAATCTCGGCGCACTGTTGCTTTGAGAAAATCATTAACTGCTTTATTCTTTACATTCGCCATTTGCAAACCTTTTTCCATACAAATACTCAAAGCTTCATCCCATGGAAGTTTAGCTGAATGATCAAAGTAATACTTACGACCTTCGAATGTTTCGATTTCAAAAGTAAGAGATAATGACAAAATATTAGCAATCTGCAAAATTATTTGCAGATTTAAATTCATTTTAACTTGATGTATTTCATAAATATAATTACTTTTCGTTTCAAATAACCAGAAGACGGATACAATATTATGTAATTGATCTTATATAATAGATGTTTATTACGGTTATATCTTTCTCATAAATGCTTATAATTTCTGCATTTAAGTAAGGCTCTTTGATCATTATTATTTTGAAAGTTATCATTATTTATTTGTAATTGGGAGATTGATCATTTATTCTTTTGTTGAAAATAAGCTTACTGAAAAGTACTTCAAATGTGGATTTATTTGCACAGTAATTTGAATATCTAAATTTGCTGTTCTGAAGCACTACATAAATAGCAGTAAACAAATCGTTTAGAAAACGTTAATTAAATGTTACCTAAAATTACCGGTGTTCTGTTTTAATATTCAATAACAGTTGTAACAATTTTGTAGCAGCATTTTGTAAACAAAACTAAATTTTGTATATTTAATAACTAAAATTAAAAATAAAATTTGAAAAGAATATTTTCAAACAAACTCAATAATTTATCGGTATCAAATAATTTTCAAAGCAAACTTTGCTTTCAGGTACATTAATAATAATAATAATAATACTAATAACAAAAAGTGAATAATGGTGAATTAAAATTTATTCATTAGTAAATGATGATTCGTTAGATGCATTTAAACAAGAGATCAATTGCTCCGTAGCTTTTTGCACTTTAGTTTCCTTTAAAACAAATTAAAACATTATAAATTAAATTAAAATATGATAATTACGATTATTTATTGTTATTTACTGAATTATTTCACCAAGAAACTGTTATTTGCAATACAAATATCATTTTCTCACACTAAGATAATACACTGCATTAATTATAATCAAATATCAAATATCCTACTATAAACCTCATATTTCGCTTTCTTCGTAATTTCATTTTGCACTTCTTCTACAGGTCGTTTAACACGTGTAGAGAGTACTAATGGCGCGCTTTGATTGATACTAACTGAAGTTGATGTTTCCCCATTTAAATACGCCAATAAATCCTAATTTTTTTAATTTAGAAACAAATAATTTTTTTTTTTTAATGTTTATTTATGTATACTTTACGATCTGGACGTCTCACATATGGAATGGATTCCGCCTTTTAAATAGAAGCAATGCAAATTTAATTATTTTATGTTGATATTTAATACGAGAATACACACCTTAGCCTTATTAACATAAAGCGGATGACGTAAATGAACATTTTTCAATAAAAAAAGCAAAGTTTCTAAAGTGTAATATTCGTCTCTTGACCCGGGTTTAGTAAACCTATATTTGAAGGAAATATAAATTTTTAAAATATGTTAACTGACAATTAAAACTTACCGCCAATTGAAATAGTTTGTTGTTATATTTTTTGGCCACGAAAACTCTCCAAAAATAATTTGTCCATCTTTTTCCACTATTTCTTTTTTACATACGTTATACTCTCTTAACAAGCTTAACGGGTCAGTCATTGTAAATAAAAACTCAAAACTTTTCATTACTGTTTACATCTTCAATATTTTGAATCACATTTGACTACTGCCAGAGGTCTGTCTCTAGCATCACAATTTATTGTATTTTATGAAATAAATTTTTATTTTCTATTTTATTTTATTTTTATTCCATTTTTTTTTATTTTTTTTCTATAATTTCCATTTCATTTTTAATACACTAAAAATATAAGGACTTAACCTAGGACCGCCAGTTTTATTCTGCCATTCAGTATGGAAAACTTGGTATCAGTCTGCCTCCATCAGAGCGTCATATCCGCTTCCGTAACGATCGCTTTGGTTGTGTCGTCCACGTTCTATCCACGGCGAAGAAAATCGAGCGCAATCGCTTTTAATAAAGGTAAAAAACTTAAGAAAATATATTGGATTAGGGAATACGATGATAAAACTATTTAAAAACACTTGCAAATATAATTTTAACGCTATGGATTCTTTTCTATTTATGAATAGTTGACCGGCAACATGGGCGAAAATTGGGACGACCCCGCACCAGTGGTTCCAACAACCTCAGATTTACCTGAAATCAAATTATTCGGACGATGGAGTACAGACGATGTTCAAGTTAGCGACATTTCCTTGACTGTAAGTAAAAAAAAATTAATAAAAACACAAAAATTCATGTACAATAAACATCTTTATTATTTCATATTTAAAAAAATAGGATTACATCGCAGTTAAAGAAAAACATGCTAAATATGTTCCACATTCAGCAGGACGTTATGCCGCAAAACGATTCCGTAAAGCCCAATGCCCAATTGTGGAGAGATTAACTAATTCTCTAATGATGCATGGACGTAACAATGGAAAAAAGTTAATGGCGGTTCGAATTGTAAAACATGCATTTGAAATCATTCACCTTTTAACGGGAGAGGTAAAGATATAAATGAAGTTTAGATTTGAAGTAAAAAGTACAATTTTTATTTTCTTTGATAATTTTTTTTAGAATCCATTACAAGTACTTGTAAGTGCTATTATTAACGGTGGTCCTCGTGAAGATTCAACTCGTATTGGTCGTGCTGGAACTGTTAGACGTCAAGCTGTCGATGTGTCGCCGTTACGTCGTGTGAACCAATCTATTTGGTTATTATGCACAGGAGCACGAGAAGCTGCTTTCAGGAATATTAAAACAATCGCTGAATGTTTGGCTGATGAATTAATCAATGCTGCAAAAGTATAGTTTATTTTATTTCATTTTTCTAAATTTTGAAAACTATTTGACTGAAATTATGCTATTTATTTATTTATTAGGGATCTTCAAATAGCTACGCAATTAAGAAGAAAGATGAACTTGAACGTGTTGCTAAATCAAATCGATAATGAGTAAATTAAGTGAATGTAAAATGAGTTAACAGTTCAATAAAATTTTATTTGAACCTTATTACAGTGTTTTTAAGATGTTTGAGTTAAAATTTTAAGTAAAGTGCTTTGATAAGTGGTTTCCTTCATATTCCTAACAACACATCTCATCTTTTTAATATATTTTGAATTGGTACTCTTCATGTATATTTGACTTAATTCCATTAACAAAATAAATCCTTCTTCGATGGATTCGGATGTGAAAAATTTCATCAAAACATATGTTTGAAAAAATAATTCAGCTGTAATTGAAGCTAACTCAGAATGTGGTAAAGTTGCCTCCAGGGAATCTAGTTTTTCCTAAAATAATAAAATAAAAAATAATGTTATAAGTTAAAATAATTATGATTATATACAATATAATAACCTTGATTATAGATCTATAACACTGCATCATAAAATGAACGTTAAAGCCGTTTTTGTTGGATAAATAAATGGCACTAATGATGAGTGAAGAAACGCAACAAAAATTTAGACCATCTGAAAGGAATTTAATTAATATTCAAAAAGTAATAATCACCAAATATTTATATATACAAAAAAAAACAATTACCTTTTGTGGTTAATTCTGCAAGTGGTTTCCAATTAACAGTCAAACTATTAGTACGAACAATATGTTCTAAAATGTTAGCAACACGTTTCCATTCGTCGATTATAAAACATGGCAGTACCTAAATAATGAAATATAAAAATTAATAAAAATTTGAAAATAACATTATTTTTTATACTTTAGATAGAGATGTAATTAACTGTTGATTAGCAGTATTTCCAACATTCTTTACTAAATTTTCAAAGTATCGTAATGATCCTTTCATGCAATTATCATTACAACATGAAAGTTCGAAAAGTGCTTGAAATGAATCGTCATAATTCACTAAAAATAAAAGAAAAATTCATTTAAAACTCACTTAAACTTAAAAAATAATTGTTATTATGCTTACTTGTTCCTAAATTCACATTAAAATGATCAAATAAGTTAACAAAATAAAAAGCTAAAAATTCGTCAACTGATTCTAACTTGTTGCACAACCATAAAACTTCACTTCCTGCAATAAAATTAATAAAAATTAAATTAACATTTCTTTTTAACAAATTTTTTAAATTTTATACGCAATACTTACTTTTTACAAACGCGAGATTTTGTGTGATAAGTGAGATTAATTTATTCAAAGTTGTCACAGCTTGAATTTTTATTTGCATACAGTCACACATTACTGTACCATTACGTCGCATTACTTTACATAGGCCAATAATGTTTGCCAAATAACATGCTAAAATGCTTGGCTTAAATTCAGCTGGCCAATGACTGCTTTTAACAAAACTATCAGTGTACAAAACGATCTAAAAAGAAAATTATGATGAAAATAATGATTATAAAATTCAAATCTTCAACTAACTTGAAGTAACTGAATAGCAAAAAGTGTGATTCGACTTCCATGTCCCGGGTTCCATCGATCCAGATAGGGTAAAACACAAACACGCATAAAATCAGCGCATGTGATTAACGGTAATTCATTTTGCTTATTCTAAAAAATCAATTAGAAAAAAAATTACAATGAACTTTTTAAAATGTAGTAAAATAAAAATTACCTTTAATAATTTGCGAATAAAAGACTTTAAATATTGGAATTGCATTTCATTTAAGCGAAAATTCAACAATGTTTCATTCAAAGCAACACAAGTCATTTTCGACTCAACTGAAGTCTCTTTAACACTTGAATAGCACAAGACAGATTTTAAAAGTAATGCTAACATGTCTACTTGAGCTTTGCCTGTACTATTCATTGCTCGGAAAATTATTTTTGCAAGTGTTTCTCTTGTTGATTGAAGGCAAAGTCGTCCGATTTGAATAGATAAATTCTAAAAATAAATAAATAAACTCATATGATACATACATAAAAAAATCTCATAAATATTAAAATTCTTATAAATAAACTTACATTGATTGCCTTAACATCAGCACACACAAATGTATTAAAAGTTCTAGTTAATTCTTCTTCAAAATCGCCGGACCTGAGTACCGCTTCCTCGTAATACCGAATCAAACAATCATGTTGAAATTTCTGACGAACGAGCAATGGCCAGTTAGTGAATGCAGATAATATTAACTAAAATAAAAAAAATATTAATAACTCAAAATAAAAATCAATTTCAAACCTTCAATAATAAATAACTTACTTCTTGTATATATCTAACCGCAAAATCAGGTTTATTTGTCTCACTCAGCAGCCATTTTATCAAATTGTGAGCTCGTTGTTCGTTAATTAATGAATAATTCCTCTTCATACATTCCAAATAATCCTTCTGCTTCAACAAACTGCTATTACCAATTAACTGATCTAAATATTCTAAAAAATAAAATAAAATATAATTAATAAACATCAAATAAACACAAAAACTGCAAAAACTTACCTTCATATCGTCGATTTCTACCATCAATAACAGTTATTACATTCGATGCCACTTTGGGCCCAACTTCTATCACGCTTTTAAACAATAATTCCATTCGTTGATGAATTAGTTGCAACAAAGTTACAGTTTCTCTAAACCGATTTACTTCACATAAAATCGGTTTTGAATTCAAAGCACTTAAATAGACCTTCAATTCCAAGAGAGAACTATTTTTTTCACCCAATTTACCACCAGATTCAACAAACAGCTGCTTCATTTCGTTTAAATCCAATAATAATAAGCTGTCATAACATAATTGATAGAATTTTATCAACCACTGTAAATTGTCAAGAGATTTTTCAGTTAATAATTGCGGATCACATTTCTCTTCCTCATTTAAAACATCTTCATATTTCATCAAGACATTTAAACTTATTTCTGATGTTGTTTCAATTTTTGTCTCCTTATCATCATTATTATTTAGCAATGCGTTACAGCAATCAAAAATACTACCAAATAGATTCATATAGTATTTGTACAAAACTCCGGATTGCCATTGAGAACGATTTGCGAGTTGTTGAGCAATAAATGAAGAAATTGTATTAATATGATCTTCAAAGTGGAGGATTCTTTTATCGGTAAATGCATTTAGGTTATATTTGCAATGGAATGATAACATTTTTTGGGTGAGAATCGATAAAATGCGTAAAAGAATGGGAATATTGTCATCATCTGGGGTTATTAAATGGGTTAAGATATCGTTTAGAAGCGTGTTAAGGCTTTCTGGATGTGTTGAATCCAAGACCTAATTGGAAAAAGAAATAAAAATTAGCTTGGTGGATATTTTACAGTCGAACTGTATTTGTTGAGTTTGTTTTTTTACCTCAATTAAAAAATCACTCCATTGAAATGTTTTTATAATTTCAAGAAGAAATGGCCAACTTGTTTGTGGATATACATCGCGAAATGATTCAAAACATTCACCTGGGTTCCAATATTCAACCTTTTCTCTAAATTCAATGAAATCAAAAAATGAAATTGAAAAAATTATTAAAATATAACAAAAATTAAATAAATTTACCTATATATTGAACACATTAATCCAAAAACAAGTTTTCTGTCCTTATGGCACTTTTGTAATTCCGATAGACAATCATCTTCTCTGATTTGCACAATATCCTGGTAAGATCTTTTGACAATTTCCAATGCTGATCGCCGTTGATTATATTCTATATAAATATTTATTTACCTTAAAAAATTCTATGTAAATTGTAATAAATAAAATTACCTAACGAATTAATACAACTATATTTTTTAATCACAGATTTCAATGCAGTTTGCAAAATGGCAGCTTCGTAGTCAAATTCCAGCGGCATTTTAACGTTTTCAATTTTATTATTCACAAATCTGAAATAAATAAATTCATGTATTAATATCTACTAATCAGAAAATATTAAAAATTCAAAGTTACCAAACAATAAACAAAGATTAATAAAATTAATCAACTCGCGACTCTTCAGATAGTATCGAAGGTGAAGATATAATGTTATCACTACTAGTACCAGCAGTGTCGTCAAAAACTCTATATACGACTGAACTATACTTCTTGGTCTTTACAAATATAAAGTAACCAATTCCAGATCCAGAAATAACAGCCAATAATAAATAAAAATTATACGTCATTACACTCAACATGAAAAAATAATCCAAAATAATTTGCAGCAGATATAAAAGCGTGCAAATTATCAACCAGATGATTCTAATAAAATATAAAAATAATTAATTTAATAGAAAAAGTAGTAATTCCTCTATTTTTAAAAATAGTATACTAACTTGCTCCAGTTGAAAATTCGAATACTAGAAACATTCGTTGAGAAATTCGAATGCTTTAAATTATCTTGAAATTGAGATTCCAATTGTTTAATCCATTGAAGAAATGATGAAAACAATGCGATAATTAAACAAACAGCTGTAAAGGCTTTAAAATAAATAAAAAGTATTATTATGTTTACAATGATAATGGTAGATTGAATTTTAATTTATTTATTTACCTCCTACGGATTTAATATTGAAGTTAAAAATTAGAAAATCCGTTAAACTGCTTGAAAATGTAAAATAATCCTTCATGCTGCTACTTACATGTCAGGATCTTAATCGATAAAAATTTCTATTATGGTAACTGAATGCATGTTTACATAAACACAACAGAAATTAATATTATATTCACATGCGTCGTAACTCTTTTTCTCACATGTGATCTATCCCAACCTTGATCCATCCGGAACCAATGTTTGCTCGTAATAGATTCGAGTTAGAACCTGCATGATGCTGTGTGATACATTATAATTATTGTTATGTTTGATTTCTTTATGTTATGTTCATCGTATAAAATAATTTATCTTTTTAACAGAAATTTAATTAAATTGCTATAAAATAAATTTTAAAAATTTTAATATTTTATTTTATTTTGTATAATGATAATGTGAGTTCGATGCAGTCTCCAGCTCACAACAAAGGTAATTTTACTTTGTGTGTTCTGCAGTATTAAACTTCTACATCTATACATAAAATAATTATTTCTCTAAATTATTGTTTTGTAGAAAATATTTTAAGATTTACATCCAATTTCAATTTATAAATATTAAAAATTATTTATTTTAAGTATTAATGAATAAAAAGTTAATAAACTAAATTAATTTTACTCAGGCACAGGATAAAAGGTTTTATTATCTCTAAATAAAGATATATATTAATCAAATAAATCGGACCATAAAATTAAATTAAAATTTTTTAAAAATAAAAAAAACATTTTTACTCAAATATCCAGATGGCGCCTGCTCCGACCTTACGCGTGACAGTGAAAATGGCGTAACAACAACCTGACCTACTTGTCCACAACCGTATTCTACACCCTGAAAAGGAAGCGGTTGATAACTTATTTACCAAACTATAATTAATACCAGAATTTAAACAACAAGTGCGATTTAGCATTATGGCTGACCCCTTGAGCTTGCTACGCCAGTTCAATGTGAATAAGAAAGAAATATTGGAAAAAGATGGACAAATCATTTTTGGTGAATTCTCTTGGCCAAAAAATGTAAAAACCAATTATTTGAATTGGGGGTAAGTAAAACCTTAAGTTGTAACATACGTTTCATGAGCTTATATTTGATTGTAACATTTGTCACACATAGGTCTGGCAAAGATGGGACACCAAAGGAATACTACACTTTAGAAACTTTACTATTTTTACTGAAAAATATTCATTTACCTCATCCAGTTTACGTTAGACAGACAGCTGTATGTTTTTAAAAGTTAAGTAATCAATTTTAGATAAAATTTAATTTAAATTTGTATTTATAAAAGGCGGAATCCATTCCTGTTGTGAGACGTCCAGATCGTAAAGTATAAATAATTAAAATATGTTGAAAGAATATTTTTTGATTTTTTTTTAAATTTTGGAAAAATATAGGATTTATTGGCGTATTTAAATGGAGAAACAGCAACTTCAGCTAGTATAGATAAAAGTGCTCCATTAGAAATCCCTACACAAGTTAAACGACCTGCAGAAGAACCGCAAAATGAAACTTCAAAGAAACCAAAATATGAGGTTTATATTTGCGATATTTAAATATAGTTGATGTGAATTATCATGTGCAGCATTGTCTAAGATTATCAATTTACGTAGTGCTAATATTATGAATTTTTGGGAGAATTTTTTATTTTATTTTAAGTGACCAATTGGATTTATCGATAAAAATACCTTCGATAATTTGCGACTCCAAATAACATACTTCTTACAGAGATAATTCACATTTTCTATTTCTTAAATATATAAATAATTATTTTAATCCTAATGTTTAGGTCAATTAATTTAGTTTTAACAATTTTTTATAGGAAACTCAAGTGCAAAGAGCTAAGGAACAGTTGGCAGCTCGTTTAGATGCACCTAAAGAATCATCAGTTACTACTGAACAAATCAGGTTTTAATTTTTATTTCACGTTTATTTCTAATTATTCAATTTTTGTTACTCCTTATTATTATTTTTAAATCTTAATGTACCTTAAAGCAAAGTTTGCTTATAAAAGTGCTTAATATCAATAAATCATTGAGTTTAAGTATTAAAAAAAGCTTTACAAATTATTCAAATTGGCAATATTTTCTTCTGTTTTTGTATTTTATAAAAAAAATTTTCTTTCTCAAGATCATTATCAGAAACAATGTCCGTGGAAAAAATCGCAGCAATTAAAGCTAAACGTTTAGCCAATAAACGTAAAACAATAAAAGGCGATGATGACATAGGACTGGGAATACCTGAATTACGAGGAATTTTGGAATACGATGTGGACGTAACACGCGATATTATAAGTCGAGAACGGCAATGGCGGACTCGAACAACAATTCTTCAAAGCGCCGGCAAAAATTTTGCAAAAAATGTCTTTGCAATCCTACAATCGATTAAAGCGAGAGAAGAAGGCGGTATTGTACGACCCCAACCTCAAGAACCACCACAGCAAACACCTAAGGTGATTAAAAATTCATTTATTATCTCTTTTTTTATTTTTTTTTCAGTTTTGTTGTTAATTCAAATGCTTTATTCTTTTTTACATACAATTTTTCAGACTCCTGTTCGTCAAAATCCTCACCCAATCGTATATAACAGATACGATCAAGAGCGATTCAGAGGAAAAGAAGGTAAATTATTTGAATTACACAAATTAAGAATTGATTCCTATTTAAATTAATGCTTGTTTTTAATTTTTGCAGAAACTGAGGGTTTTAAAATTGATACAATGGGAACTTATCACGGCATGACACTCAAATCAGTGACAGAAGGTACTCAGCCACGTAAAGCACCAGTTGCTATGCCACCACCGCAAAACCAATCAAGTACAATAGTAGTTAACAGACCACAGCCGAAAAGGGGTAAGTTTTTGCTTTAAATTAAAAAGAATTTTAAAAAATATTAAATTAATCACTATTTCCTATTTTGCAGGTTCAAGAACTCCTATTATTATTATTCCAGCGGCAACAAATACCCTTATAACTATGTATAATGCTAAAGATATATTGCAAGATTTAAGGTTTTTATTTATTTAAATTTTATCAAGTTAATTTTTATGAATACATTTTTATTTAAATAGATTTGTGGGAACAGAAGAAAAGAAACAACAAGGTTGTAAACGTGATAACGAAGTATTGATTCAACGTCGACGTGATGGGGTAACGATCCCATATCGAGTTATTGATAATCCTTCAAAATTAGCTCGTGATGATTGGTATTTTTATTATTAGATTCTTTAATCTAGGATTGGCCAACTCGCGATATTAATATTTATTTTTATCTTGAATTTATCAGGGATCGTGTTGTTGCAGTTTTTGTTCAAGGACCTGCATGGCAGTTTAAAGGATGGCCATGGGATGGCAATCCAGTTGATATATTTGCTAGGAGTAAGGAAATTGTAATAAATTTTAATAATATAGTTGATTTTATTTATATTTTTAATAGTTAAAGCTTTCCATTTGAAATGGGATGAAATGACATTAGACCAGAATGTTGCAAAATGGGCTGTTCATGTTATTCAATTGAGTCGCACGAAGCGACATTTGGACAGAGCAAATTTGCTAGTATTTTGGGAAGTGTTAGACAAGTAAATAACAGTTCAGTGTAATTTATGTGTATATAAACATTAATTTATTTTCTATTTTTTAGATATATGATGAAAAACAAACCACAGCTACGTTTTTAAGATTGTGGGAAGAGAATTGTACTTTCTCACCACTAGTGTGTTCCGGTTACTAAGTTGTCTTCATAGTTACTTTCTAAGACAAAAATTATTATTATTATAAGTTTTGATTATCCTCAATTTGTGACAATGTTGTATTTTGAAATTGCATAACCTTTATGGAGGTATATACAGAAAAGATATTAAATTTCTTTTTGGTAAGAAATGTGTAATTTTTGATAGCTAAATATTTAAAAGTTCTATTCACTTGTAGCCTGACACGAATGTGTTTTAGATCTGACTAACTTGTAGTAAGGGGAAATACATGGAGAAGAAGCACATGTGACAATGTGGGGATGTACATCTGGTAGTTGGATATTGAGTGCATGTGTTTTTTTTTGTTTTTTACAATTTTCCAGAATTCAATGGGTGTGTTCAAATATGAAATTTCTTGGTGGGCTTCACATAATGTGCAATTTTGTTTATTCTGTTGCAATTTTTACAATAAATTTTAAAAACAACAACCCAAACTTAATAAATATAAATATTAAATCTCGTTTTTGTTTTATTTCAATTTAAGCTTATAATAGTTGACTTGGAAACAACGTTCAACGGTACAGTTTACTCAAAATTTTTATTTATTAATTTATAATTCAAATTGACACAGCACGAACATTAGCAAAACCAACAAGTCAGCGAGTTAGGCCACAAATATTTTTGTGATTTGAAAAATTAAATTTCGATAAACACCATAAACATTTTTTGTGATGATCCCCAATGAGTAGAAATCTGATATAAAAGAAATTGTAGGTAATATTACATTTACCAATGACTCAAGCGGTCAGCTTACTCCACCTGAATCAACGGATACAAGTTCCACTGCAGCTGAAGGTTGCAGAAAATAATTATGGTGTTATTAGAGTGGAACTTTTCCCAGATAATTTTTGTTCCTGGGAAACAATTATTGGAACTAAATTTTCTGAGGATTTAAAACATACTGTTAAACTGGTTGTAGCCAATCAGAGTTTACACCAAGTTGGTGTGAACAGTTGCTGTACATCAATTTTTAAAAAAATTCTTCATCTCGGCACTAAATAAGACATCTGTTAATTCATTTATCACCACTTTATTGTAAAGAAGTATAATTACTTCGATTCAGCAATAATAGCATATGGTATATTAATAACTTAAGTCATGAAACATCCAGTGCAAAATATCAATTAGTGACAAAATACTATACATCTTTTACAACTTTTTTTTACATAGAATTCATTATAATAGCAACAAAATACCCTAAAAATTTATTTATTGCCATATTGACAAATATATCATTCTCCAAAATTAAATTACATTGCTCAGCCATTATGAGTAGATAAATACACTTATTTGTATAAATGCATACTTTCTACTTACGCATTGTCTCATGGCTAATTAACGTTTGTAGCTCTATATAAATACCAATAATTGGCTGGAATGATCAATTGACAACAGTGAAAATGGAATTAAATTGCTGCATTCAAATTAAAAAAATTAATTGTATACATAAATTTAAATTTAAAGAACAAAAATATTTTTTCTTGGCAACTTGTGTTATTAATCATTATTATTTCAGACTAGAATGAATATTTTAATAGCCATTATTTCCATGTATGAATCAACAAAAATAATTTTGTATAAATTACTGATAGGAAAGAAAATAAAATCGAAATATCGATGATTAAACTGAAAAGTTTTTCTTATTAATGTTCTTTTTTCCAACAAATAAACAGATACTAATCGAATTCTATTCCATCGAATGATTTAATGACATCACTTTTACACAACGACGATGCACGGCATCATTTTTCATCAGTTGATCCGATATAATTTGGTACGGAAGAAGCATCATTCTTTTCTTCGTTAAATCCTTACCTTCATTTCATTTAGAGAATAAATTATATTATCGATCATCAGACAACACCGATATTCAACAGGAACAAAACACCAGTCTATCATTCATCATAAGAAATAGTTTATATTTTCAATTATTTTTTCTTTTTAATTGGGCCTAGCAGACATCTGTGGACGTTCGGGTATTCGTGGAGGTACATTCGGGACGGGACGTCTATTAAAAAAAATTAAGAAAATAATAAAATATAAAAATAATAAATACTAAATAATAGTGTTATTAGAATACAAATTAAGTATGGTAATTTGTATTTAAATAAAGATGTCAATTTTTATCGTTTAAAATCGATCATTTGTATCAATTTTACTCAAAGATATTCAGAAAGTAAAAAATATAAATTAATAAAATTACTTAATGTACTTTTGTATTTTTGAAATTCAAATATGCATAATTTAATTTTAGTAGAGCGTCGATTATCGAAACTAATTGGAAGAAATGTGTTCGTAAATCTGATTTGCTCGCATTTTCGACATAGCCTCGTTTTTGTCAGATATTAAATATAATAAACATATATTAAATAAAAAAATCATTTTCTATACTCTGTGTGCACTCAAGAATAGAATAATTGTTTCTAATATGATTGGTCAGGCCCTTTTCACTAACTTCCTGAAAAGAAAGTTACTACAGGAGGAATCAGTTGAGTTAAATTTTATGAAAAACAAATGTAATTACTGTGAATATACAGACTGTAATATATGTATTTGATACCTTTGGCAATAAAAGCTTATTTTAATCATAAAATTTCACATGACAATACTTTTTGTATAATATACAATTTTGTTTACT
>JAQFZN010001530.1:0-15295 GCA_034687075.1 Geophilus carpophagus
GATAACATAAATAAAAAAAACAAATTTGTTAAAATTGCATTAAAAATAAATAAAATTGAAATTTTCTAATTAAAATCATTTATTTCATTCAAAACCTTACAAAAACATTTTCAAATTATAAAATAATCCAAAAATCCCTAAATCCATCTTAAAAAAACAAAACTTCTTCAAATTTATCACCAATCTGAAATCCAAATAAAACACTAAATTATTTCATTCATTTTTATTTTTATTTTTATTTTTACTTAATTTTTAATTACTTCTCTGTTCACCAAGTCCAAGTATGTATGGGAGTGGCTTTCAAAGTCGAAAAGAGAAAAACTTGTGATGTCATCAGCATTGCACAAGACGAATAAGATTGAATCAGTTGCTTGGCTCGTTCATGTTTGTTACCTTCCCCTTGATGGATGGTGTTTAGAAGCTGAGCACGCAATTACAAGAAGCGAAACCAACAAAAAGAAAAAAAAGACCAGATCTACTGAACTGGCTCTTCATTACCCACACAAGCCTCGCCTTAAAATGCCATTCATTGTTCACACTAAATTATATCCAACTATATCCTGCTACTTAACTCCCAAAAGGAAAAATTCAAATAAAAAATGGCGGTTTTCAACTTTTCTCATTTTATTTATTTGTTGCTTTTTTTTTATTTTATTTTTTTTTAATTTGAATTTTTCTTTTTGCTTTAAGGAATGAGTTGTCAAATGTATCATTAATTCCGCCAATTAACTCTGATCTGTTGAAATGTCACTCAAATTAGAGATATGGATGGGAAAAAATGAGATTGGAATACATGTGATTGCTTATCGGAACACGGGATAAAAACGGTGCAATTTGATTTTTTTATTTGTTTTGTTTTTTTGTTCGGGTCGTTAAAATTAAAATTGATAGTGATAAAAGTCGTAATTAGATTGTAGTTATCTCGACATTAAGTTATTAATAACTGGATTGTTTAATTTCTAGTTAAATAAATTAATTTAAGTGCGTGGACTTGTAAACCAAACCATAAAAATGGCTGCAGCGATGAGACAAATGCCATCTATTGGTGATTTTTGGAAGGATTAAGATTTTTAATGAATTAAATCAGAATAATTTTAAATGTTTAAAATTTTAAATTTTTGAAAGTTGTTTAATAATATTATTGATACTTAAAAATAAAAATAATTTTGAAAATAATTTGAAAATATTTTACAAATTGTGTCACGGTGTAGAGATCATGCTGCCATCTATTAATAATATTTAAATTATTATTTTATTACTTAGATTAAAAATAAAATGACTTTACATAATCAAGTTCAGCATCTTTGAATTATACTATGTATTAAGAAATGATAAGTTGAAAAATTTAAAAATTTTAAACTAACATTTCATCATGTAACATCACCTTGAAACAATATTAAGTTTGAAATACAAAAAAGCTTTAGTACAGAAACTAGTTGAAGAGAATATTCTCCTCAGCATTAATACAAAAAAAAGAACATTTAAATACTGTAATTAATTTAATTAACACAAATATAACCCGCGGGTTATACAGAATTTTACGTATCCAGCAACCCCCTTGAGTAGTATACACCAGCGTTTCCCAACCACCGGTACTGGTCCCGGGAGATTTTCTGCCGGTCCGCGGAAATGGTGTTTTATAATCCAACCTTGACCTTCCTACAACCCCTTTTATATGTAGGAGGTGCTTAAGTAATCCCTTAAACTGTTCAACACCTGATTCAGCATATTAAACAAAAATAGGGGCCTTTTATCACGTGAAAACTATGAGTGCAAAAAGATACTTGTAAACCCGCACCAAGGTAGTTGGAATACACATCTTGCAAAGTAACTCAAGAAAAATTATATTTTCAAAGCTGTAATTGAGGTAAGAGCTTGTTTATTATTTTTAAGTCGAGAATATAAATATGTGTATTTAGGTTTTGTTGAGGTTTTTACAATATTTTGAGGGATTTGGCATAAATTTGAGATTTCTGTTGATTAGTTTTGCCGAATTTGTGCACAAAAATGTTATTTTGTTTAACCGAAGTCCAATACAGTCATATCTCGCTATACGACCGCTCTTTATACGGCATTTCGTTATAACGGCCCTTGTTAATTATGGCACTTTTTCGATTTACGGCCCACGATGTTTCGCTATACGGCCAAAAATGCTGCGCTGTGTCAAAATAATCGATTCATTATACGGCTTTTTGTTTTACGGCCGGCTTTTCTGGAACCTGTCTAGGCCGTAAAGCGAGGTATGACTGTATTTAAACTTTAAATCAAAATTTGAAAACAATTTTTGTCTTATCTGAAAAATTGACTTTAAAAAATATTCTTAGAACGACTAAATCGTTTCCAAAGCCTTTGTTTACACACCACTGGTCACCTGACGACCCCTTAGTGACCTATTAGTAACAATTTTTTATCACAAAAATACTTTTTCTGTTTATTTTTAACAATTTCTTTAAATTATCCAATATTAATTAATCACCATTTCTCTTATTGCTTATATTTTAGAATGTCGGAACAAAT
The DNA here is from genome assembly GCA_034687075.1 of Geophilus carpophagus. Taxonomy (NCBI): domain Eukaryota; kingdom Metazoa; phylum Arthropoda; class Chilopoda; order Geophilomorpha; family Geophilidae; genus Geophilus; species Geophilus carpophagus. The sequence continues at coordinate 2,518 of JAQFZN010001530.1, forward strand.
TCCACTAAACACTGACGTAACTATCGAAGCCAAAGATGGAATTCTCAACGCAAATAAGAATTTATTATTAACCAATTCATACTTTGCCAGTATGTTTAAGAACGATATGATTGAATCCCATAGAAATATCATCAAATTCCACCATCTTTCATCATCAGCTTTAACTATTATCATCAATTTCATCTGCCAGGGCCAGGAAAACGTGGTTTCTATAAAAGATGATTCGCAATTACTTCTGGAAGTTATTGAAAATTCACATCTTATGCAAGTTTTTAATTTATTAGGAATTTGTTGGATAGTTTTGGTTGAAAACTACCTACAAAATATAGACAATTTCTGGACTCTTTGGGATGCAAGTGAGATTTATGATCAAACTGTGCATGTTTGTGAATTTATGTGGAGCCATTTTGAAAAATTTAAATCCAAAGTTGTATTTGAATTCAGTGAAATTAATTTACTAAAATTTATTAATCATGTCAAAATTCATCCAACAACTGAATTATTCGTCGAAACTATCCTCGATTGGGCGATGCAAAATGAACTAGACAACGTAAATAAGATCATCGAACTCATCAATAACATCGACGTAACCTCGCTAAGCGTAAGTTTTCTCCGTGACCGTTTGAAACACCATCCTCTAGTGGTGAAATCTGAAATCTTAGAAGCCATTTTTAACGATGACGTAATATCAAGAACAACAAATATTTCGAAAGATAAAATTAAAATGTGTATTTATACTTTAGATAAACACAAATGTATTAATGCTTACAAATTTCGACTAAATTGTAAACGAGAAAATAACTGGATTGAAAGAAGAGTCACGTGCCCGTCTAGTAATCGTTATTATCCTTTAGTCCGAGTAGAATCTTTTGAAAAGCAGAACTATACTTGTTTTAGCATGAGTTATAATCCAGTTTATGTTGGTAGTCTTTTAATTGGTGTAATAAATTTTGAGAAAACCACAAGAGATTTTGTAATTATTCATACTTTACCTCGACAATTATTAGAAAAAAAATGGGATCCATTTGCCATACTCAGAAATAGTATTTATTTCATTTGTAAAACCGATCCAACATTAATTATTTATGATATAGAACATGGTATTTGGAAAAGAAGTTCTCCCAAACCAAATCCTCAATTATGTGAAAAATGTTATATTCACACTTATTGTTTTAGTTCTGTTTGTAGCAAATTATATTTTCTTAGTAATTCTGATGAATTGTTGTGTTTTGATATTGATATAAATAAATGGAGTATGAGAAAAATTGCATCTCTGGAACATGTGACTCCAAAATTGATTAATTGTGATTTACAATTTATTATAGGGTTAGATAATGAAGGTGTGTTGTGGATTTATTATATTAATTGTAATAAATGGACTCGATTTATGGAATTTTCTGTTGATAAAAAATGTAATCCTGTTTTTTGTTTATATTATGATAATAAATAGTTGTGTTTGATGATTTGATTGATGGAATAATTTATTTATTTAGTTTATTAAGTGTAAATATCCGGTGGCAGCCCGTTTGGCCTATTAATCCCTAAACGAAACAGGAAATGGCGAAATAGAAAACCTGAAAATGTAAATGGTTGTAATGTTAGTCACGGAGTAAGATAATATTATCTTACTTTGTGGGTAAGGTTAAGTTACGTAAAATTTGGTTTAAAATATTTGTTATTTAAAATTTTTCTGTTTGGTTTTTTTTTTTTAATTTTATTGTTTACGACATTGGCATTTTCAGGTTTTCCATTTCGCCAATTCCAGTTTCGACTATGCGAAATGGGTTTGTCTGTTTCGCTTGCACCATTTATTTAAAAAATTTAAATTTCCTAAAACAATGAGACCTAATTTAAAATCTTATTAAACAATACTTAGATCTTTTATTAATAAAAATAGGGTTAAAATATGTTATCCTGCAAGTTTAATTGTAATGATATTGAAAGAAATGCCAAATACTTTAATAATTACCTTTGTTGTGAACACATTAGCTGGAGACTAGGTTCTATCATTGCAGTTGTTTATTTTCTGGTAGGTATTTTGTGTTCAACAAAATTAATTCAACCTTCAATCTTTTCTTAAAATGCATTTCATTTTTCTTATAGATTTACTATGTGATTTGCTATTCAATTTTAGGCCTTTGGCATTGTATTTCATCCGAACATTCTAAGAAAGTGCTGTTCTCTTTAAGAGATGACAATCCAGAGGGTTTAATATGGTCTGGCTTATTGATGATTTTCAGTGCTATTTTAGCAACCATTTTAGTTATATGGCTGATCAGTGGAATTTATTGGGTAAAAAAGATATAGAACAACTTACACAAAGTTAAATTGTAATTGTTAAGAGAAATTTTTAATTTGTTTAGCATTCTGTAATTTTATTTACTATATCTTTACCTCTTATTGGTGTCATATTGCTATTGGATATCATGGTATTTGCCACAAATATTGCCTTTTGGGTATGATTTAATGCAGATAAATTTATTCCAATATGGATAAGTATTATATCCGCTTTATTTTTTTGATGTAGGATATTATTGGATTATTTCATGTATTTTTTTGGTTTATAACTGTAAATATTTAGTTTTAATTTTGAATATTTTAATGTGAAATAATATTTGCAGATATATTTTGCAACTGTAATTTACAACTACAGAAAATTATTAAATTACAAACTCATATTGAAATTAGAAAATGAAACTGAATACAATAATGCATGGAATTAGTTAATAAATATTAAATAATTTGCAATAATTTCAAGTTTCAACTAAAAATTTATTCTATATCATGATGTATTTATGGAGTTTACATTAATTTTGTATTAATTTGTAATTACATCAATAAAAAATGAGAGATAAAATAAAAATTTAATTTAAAAACATATTTACAAACATACCAGTTTACAGAAATGGCCCATTAAATAATCTTACATCAAGAAATAAATTTATCAATGTTAATGAAATCATAGAACTTGTACAGTATTTACAAGCATTTGACAGGGCCTGCTGCAATCACAAAATTATTTAATTAATAAGAGAAACTAAAAGTGAAATAATTTAAACTGTAGATGATATTATCACGTTTTAAAATGTCAAAATCAATTTAACATTAACATCAACTTTTCAAGGCACTTGATAAACGTTGGACTTCTTCGTTGTTGATTTATTTTAAAAACTTAATATTGTACTGTGGAGTGATGATTGATATATTAAAAAAATTAGATTCGAAATTCTTTCTCCTTAATCTAATTTTTTCCTAAAAATGAAGATTTTTCTTTACCAATTAAACAAAAAATTAAACATTTGCAATTTTTTATTTAAAAAATGGCAAAATTTAAGTTGAAATTAAAATTTTGACATGTGAAATATCGAGATCAAAAGATGCATTATGGGTTTTAAAAATTAGTGTTATTCAACATTGTGATCTGTTGTTAGTACCCCCAATTAAGCTTATATAAATTTAAATTATAATTTAAAAAAATCTTCATCATTTTTGTACCGTATTCCTGAATTGTTCCAAAATTTGTATACTACTGCTGAGCCTATAAAGATAAAAAAAAAGAAAAATGTGTAAAATTAACTTTTTTTAATATATACAGTTAGTTTCTGGGTTACTAATCAGTTACGACATTATTACATCTGTTTGTAACACAGGAACTGCCCGTATTTTATTACTTTTAAATTAAATTGTATACCTTCCAACACCATTTATAAGAGCTACAATTTCTGTTCTTTTTAACTGAAATTTGTCTTTTCTCATTTGATTTAAACTAAATCCTCTATTATCACCAGAAAAGAGAATTTTAAAAGCTGTTCCTAGACCTTGAATCTAAAAAAAAATAAATTTTTATTTTTATAAAGATTTTTTTAAAAAAATATTTTTTTTTATAATTTACCTGTAATTTTCCCCATAATTTACATTTATCACAGCCTACACAGTCCATTATTCTTGATATGTTTCTAAAATGAAGTTTAAACTCTTCCTGCAAAACAAATCATTTATTTAATTAAATTATCAAAAACAAAATAATTTTAAAAAATATTTAAAACCTTAAGTTTTTTCGCTTCACGTTTTTTCCCAGCAAACATTGTACTCTCATTAAAATGATCTGGAAATGCTTGCGCAATTTCTAAAATATCACTCATCGCTTGTCGAACTTGTTTATCTCCATCTTCAGAACCAGTATAGAACAATTCCTTAGCTAAATATGGTGTTGCTTTAGCAAGAGCTCGTAACTCCAACAAATATACAAAATATAAATTCTTCAACCAATTTGGACCTTCTCCTTTTGTTGTTTCTGGTGAAAATCGACGTGTGAATTCTTGTATATTTGGTCCCCATGAACCCAATCCAAGAGCATCTATAAATAAAATAAAAAAATTAATAATTTTATTATTTTTTAGAATTATTTCGAATTAACTCACCTCTTGTAAAGTAATTAGCAGATAAATGTATATTAATACTCGCATGAATTCCGGATATTGCTCTAAAAAAGACTCGTTTTTCCAAGCACAATCCTTTAGACAAAAAGAACTTTTAGTTTTTTATTTTATTTTTTTTTTAAATTTCAATTTTAATTTTTATGTTTAATTTAAGTGGTGTTCAAATTAATGAATAAATATATAAAAATTTATTTACCTTCTAACTTATTTCCTAGCTGCATTTCTGATTAAAAAACAGTGCAACTAAGTATGTATCAGTGCAATTAGTGTAAAACAAAGTGAATTAAATAAATTAAAACTTGATACACAGTAATATACCTGGAACTCCAATGGAATCCGAAAATCCGCCAAGTTTTCCATAGCTAAATTAAAAAATATTAAATATACATTAATAAATTATTTATTTAATTAATACAATGATGATAATAATAATAATAATAATAAACAAATACTTGCTAAGTACTAAAAATTATCAAACTAAAAACAACTCTAAATTTACCTACTATTTGGTTCGGTCATCTTGATACCAAAATGGCCGCTACATACGCGGGAGTTAAAAAAGTTTTTTTCGATTTTTATCAATCAAACAGTATATTAAATAATAATTTACAGTAATATTAGTCTTAATCGAATTTATAACCATGTAATTTTGTTAAGTAATTGTACAAATCACGTAAAAAATATGAGAAATTTGATTTGAGCATCAAATGAAGTAACGGGAATTTTTTAAAAGAATTTGAAAATTTTAAAAATTATTAACTAAATATTTAAAATAAAGACAAAAATAACCTAAGTATAACTAATTTTCAGTCTTATTTCCTCAATATTATTCAAAAAATCAATAATTTTAAGTTTTAATTATTTTTTAACGGATAATGAGTGAATGTTTTCTGAGCATGCGTAGTAGAATTAAACATGTAAACTAATGATTTCTATAATAAATTGAATTACTTAAAACAATTTTCTTCATAAATAGTCCTCCATATACGTTGAGCTGATGATCCTCTGTAACCTGTATATCGCTCAGGGTTTAATAACAAGTCGACATATTGCATTCCAGCTGATGCCTCATCTAAATAAACAAAACACCTGTTGCAAAATCAATTTCGATTAAATTACCATTCCTTTACCATCAAATTCACAGAAATTATCTTGCGAATCGTCATGAATCCGCCATTTTTCGAACTCTTCAAATGATTCATTACTGGTAAATGGAAAAAGTGATTAGATATACAAGTAATTAAATAGTTTTTAAAATATTTTTAAGTACCTAATTGATGTATTCAAATAACCTAATTCTTCTTCAGTGCATGTTCCAGGATTCTGTCCATCATGAGGGTTCTAAAAATAAATTTAAAAAAAATAAAAAAAATAATTAAAATTAAAAATGTTAAACTAAAATTTCTTTAGTTGATTTCTTTTTTATATAAATTTTCATTTAACTATACCCAAATTTAAATTTGAAATAACTTTTTTTTAAATTTTAAATGATAAAAAGCAATTAAAAGCATAAAAAAGATCAATTTTTATCCTTGAAAATTAAATTTTTACAAGTTTAAGGATTAAAAAGTCATTCTATATTTTTGAATAATCAAACCATTGAAAAACACAAATAAAACTTACTTTATTACGATTTTTAGGCTTCAAACCTGGAGGTACCTTTCCCTAAAAACGCAAAAAATTTTAATTTCAATTTTTTTATTTCAAAAATCCATTAAATTAGAAAAAAAAAATATTCTTACCTCTTCGCATGGTTTTATAGAACAATCCTCAGATGAACATTTACTGTCATCAGGCCAAAACGGACATGGCCGCATTAAATTAACCTATAAAAAATAAAATTTAAATTTTTATAAAATTTCTTTTCGTTTTTCAAAACTTTTCATTTTTCTTACCCTAAAATACCTAAAAAAATCATTTATAAGTAAACTGGACAATCTTGGATATATTTTATTATTATTATAATAGTCCACTGTATCTACATTACAACTACAATCATCTATTTGTCCCTGCAACTGAAAAAAATTTAAAAACAAAAACGGAATTTAGTTATCATGGCGATGTAAATATTTCAAATTTTAAAAAGCCGGAAATGTTTACCTGACAGAAACAAGTATCTTCCTTGTAAAAATGAGACGTAAATGTACATCTTCTAAGATCAAAAAGCAGGATAAATATAAGAGAAGTTAAACCGTAGAAATTCCCACTTGTAGCCATGGTAAAACCGCTATCAACAAAAGTGTCTCACTCATCTCCTATGACAACACAGCAGCCATCAGGTATTTTCTCGTGTGAGCATACGTGGACTTAACAGCAACTTCCGGGTTTGTGTTCATGCGCTTGAATATAGTTCAGTTGAAATATGCACAAATACTTTACAATTTAAACTTTTTATTAATTATTATTAGAATTTTTTACTAAATACAAGATAAATTAAATTTATTTTATTTCATTTATTATGAAAAATTGTAAATAAATAAATAAAATTTAATGATTTTGCGGATGGATTTGATTAATTTACGGGCTAGTTACACATGACGTGGCGCTTTGTATTTGGTTTTTATTATTGGTTGTGTACACGTTCATTAACTGTCATTTGTTTTTTTTATGTGCTTAGTGATGCGTGTGAATGAGTACAGCTGTACATTTCAAAATAAACTTGCTGATATAATATTTCCCTTAATTTTTAATAATGTTCTATTTCCGTTTTATTTTTATTATATCTGAAGTGGATAAACTGAAATTGAAAAATGAAATACATTTTTGTTACTATGGTAACTCAATTTGCCGTTAGGGGTTGAGTGTGTAAACAAGTTAAGCAGCGGAGGATGCGAATAAAAAGATGAATATTTGAAAAATTAAACGACATTTATCGATTTCTTTTACTTTTCTTTACTTTTATTATCATTTGCTTCTATATAAACTATAATTATGAACATTTTGAAGGATTAAAACCAAAAAAAGATGGGAAATTGTATATCCGAATCAAAGGCACTCAAAGGTTTATTTACATTTAATTCGAATAAATAATCAAAATTAATTAAAAAATTATTATTATTTTATTAAAAACATATTATCATTTTTTATTTATATTCAAAATGATATATTTGACTTGTAATTTATTTATTCTCATTATTATTATTATTATTTTGCTAAAGATAAACGGCGATCATCAAGCAGACATCAAAATGGTCAATTCACAAATTACGTCACAGTTCCCTTAACGATAATCCCAGGCGATTTAGAGAACATTGGATACTTAATGCACGATGTAATCGTACGAAATAACCTGAATAAATGTTCTCATTTGCTAGAAATGGGATTTCCCATCAATACACCGTTAAAATATTCGTCTTCAGTACCCGCATCAATAGGCACAAGAATAACCATTGAGCGAGTGCTTTATTATGAATTCTACGGAACTGCATTACACGTGGCTTGTATTTACAGGTTTATTTAGTAATGATAAATAATTAGTAAATATAAATTAAAAAATTTGTTGTATTTTTTATTTAGACGTCCAGCTATTGTGGAACTTTTAATGTTACATAACGCGAATCCGAATGTTATTGATAGATTTGGCCGCACACCAGTTATTTTGACTGTGACGTATTGGCCCAGAGTTGCCATGATGAATGCGGAAAATAAGGGTTATGCTGAAGTTGTGATGAAAACCATTCCTAAAAAAAGTTATAGATGTTTAGAATGTTTATGTATTAATGGTGCAAATGTGAATGGAAGATTTGGTAGTCAAGATGAAACACCTTTGCATTTGGCAGCTCGGTATCATATTTCTAGTTGTATTCAAGTGCTGCTGAAGTATGAGAAATTGAAAAATTTAAAATTTCCGTTACATTTAGTAACGGAATTTTTAATTTTAGTTTATTAAAGTAAATATTTTTTAAAGTTATTATTTTTTTTTTAGATTTGGTGCAAGTGTTAATGCAATTGATAAAAAAGGTTAATTTTGAGATAAATTTAAATTTTCCAGTTCAGTTGTGAATTTACAACTGAACTGGAAGGAAATATTTTATTTAATATTTTTATTTTTGTCGTTTTATAGGAATGACTGCGCTTCATTATGCTTGTAAACGAGTAACAACACGGAAAGATGATTTAGAATTGATGTCCGTTCTTTTCAAATATGGCGCTGATGTTAATCAACAAGATAATGATGGAAATTCGCCATTGCACATTGCAGCTCAAAATGGATGCTGCACTTTTATATCGGAATTAATTTCTTATAGAGCAAATGCCGAACTAAAGAACAAAAGAAAATTGACGCCATTGTATTTGATGTTGGATCGTGAGTATGGCGACATAAATTTTGAAACTCTCAATACGTTACTGAATGAGTGTATTTATCTTCGGATATTTGACTCGTATAAACTTCCTTCGCTCCTCCAATTGCCGGAACTGAATGTGATCCGAACGAACTTAATGCTTCTTGCTTCTGCTCCCCCGAGACTGAAACTCATTTGTCGCCAGTTTATACGCAAAACAATCGGTATTAAAAATGTATGTATGGATGTGGTGGCTACTTTACCGTTACCGACTGTTTTGCAAACTGTAATAGTTACACAAATCAATTACGTATGCGACATAATGTTTTTACAATAAAAAATAAAAATTGGATATGTTCTTTTCTTTTATTTTGTGACTGATTTTCAGACTACCTTATATTTTTAGGCATCCAAGACAGTATGAGGGCCAGACATGAATAAATTGGACTAATTTGTTTAGTGGTAAACAGAATAGTTGTTTATTAATTATTATAACCATCTCTCACTCCATGGATAGGTTAGGGCTTAATGAAAGGGCAAGGGCGGACAGAGCATAATAAGAATTGGACATGGAAACACGTTTAAGATTCAGTTAACTTTGTTTAACCGCAGCCCTTGCTCGTTTCCTATGCTGACTACAAGCATGCTGCTGATGAATCAGCGTCGCACTGAATCCCCAACAGTTGGTATATCTTAGGCCTAACCTCACAAGTGTCTTCAGGGATAGGACATGTCTGGGGAACACAACAGGCCTGTACTAGAGGCGAGACTGCTTTCGCTTTGGATAGTCATCTTTATCTCCGGGAGGCCATGCTTATAGCCATAGAGTTATCATAACCCAAGTGGCCAGTGAGACACCCAAGGCCCAGATGAGTAAGCATGATTGGCAGGAAAGTCAGCAAGGAGACACAACTTGGATCTCAATCAATTCTTTTACCATGTGCTAATGGAAAATTCTTGTTAGAGTTCACTTGTTAATTGAGCCGTTTATTTTGAAAGTGGGGCAAGTCCATTTTTGAAATAAATGAAGATAATGATAATTATAGATAAAACTTATTACGATCTTTTTATCTGTAAACAATTTATAGTGAAAAAAATTCAGATTCCCTAATATTTGGGAGATTGAAGTTTTAGCTATTAATAGTATTGTATATACATTTATTTTGCAAACCTTTAAATATCTCGCAATAAGAAAAATGGACTTGCCCCTCTTTCAAAATAAACGGCTCAATTCACAACTAAACTGAAAATCCACATTAGGAATTTTTACTTTTTACTCGTTTACGAACTTACCGAGCGTAAAAATTTTAAATTCAACTTTACAACACACAATTTTAAATAAAACTTTTATTATTCTGATATTTACAAAAATTGAATAAATAATATAAAATGTCTTCTTCAGTTAACTTTAACCAAATTCTCAGAAACGGCCCAAAGCTTCTTGGCAATGGCGTCATTAATGGCTCTCTTATCAATCGGTGTTTTTGTGCAATTTCTAAAATAACATCCAGATTTATCATAAACCTGATCCGATGCTGCGCAGTAGACCAGACTTTGAGCACCTTCAGTCGGAGTCTTGACTAGAAGAAGAATCAACGGTCCTAACAAAAGTTTCTTCCAAAGTGGCAACTTAACATGGCGACCCAAATTGGTCCAAACGATCCCGGGCGAAACCATAAAAACGTAAACTCCTTTTCCTTCCATTCTTCGATGTAATTCAAGCCCAAACATCATACTAGCCAATTTACTGTTACTGTAGGCCTTGTGGCTGTCAAATTTCTTCTCGCCATCGCCAATTTTCGCCCCCAAATGCGCAAAATCAATAAAACCTTTCGAGTAATGCGCAGAAGTGACGATAATAACTCGACTCGGCGCAGAACTTTTCAAATCTTCCAATAGCAAATGCGTAAGTAAAAAATGGCCGAGATAATTCACGCCAAAATGAGGTTCGAATCCGTCTTCGGTTTGCGTTTTCGGACTGCAATAAACTCCGGCATTGTTTATCAATATATCCAACGAGAAAAAGCCTCGTTTGAAATCACGTACAAATTCGTTGATGGAATTAAACGATCCCAAATCGAGTTTTTTAACGATCAATTCACCGCGGTTGGTTATTTTACGAATGTATCGTTTCGTTTCTTCGGCCGCAGTTATATTTCGGCATGCCAAAATGACTCGAGCGTCACGGCGAGCCAAGTCTAATGCAGCTGCTCTGCCAATGCCTGAATTAGCTCCAGTTATTATTACTGTTTTGCCCTGTAGTGTGAAATGGGATGGACAACGACCCCAACGGAAATGTTGAACCAGGCGCCATATTGCGAATCCCGCTGCTATTGCTATTCCAACCGACACGTGGCTTTGGACAAATTTATTTGCATAATTTAGTACCGTTTCTTTAAGAGACATCATTTGAAACTGGAATTGAGAATTGATATTATTCATTACTGAATCGTATCAAATTCGATACTTACTGAGGTATTCTTCTTGAGTATTCCGGTTGTTTTGGCACGTGGTTTCGACATCTAGTGGCGGAGTGTGAAAGTCTGGATTTAAAATGGGTTGATTATTCTGATTGGTTGAAATGTGATAAGATTTGTTCTCTAGATATAGTTTTAAAAATGACGGTGCTTTGCGTCTTGCCTGAACTTGTCTGAATCAACACACGTGCGAAATTTTTAGTTTGATTTTGTTGACGGTTGTTAACAATTGTGATGGAGTCGGACAAGAACGATGACAAACTTGAGGATTATTTAAAATTGGTAAGTGTTTAAACTGAGAATTTTTTTGAACGTTAATTTTTTTAATTTTAATTTTATTTTGATTTGAAATTTAGAATAAATTGGTTTCGAGTAAAGTAAAGAAGACACGGTCAAAAAATAAGAAAAAATCAGCCAAAGAAAAACCGATAAAGAAATCGAAAAAAAAATCCAAGGAAAAATCTAAGGAAAAATCAAAAAATGATGAGATTACAGAAAATTATTCTAGTAAAGTTTAAAAATTTTAATTATTTTAATTATATTTATACTTATAATTTTTAATGTAGGATCATTATCTGTTTGGTCACAAAGACAAATTGCAATGTTAAAGGAATGTATTGTTTGTCATCGATGGGATGTTGCAGCAAAGGTTTTACACGCATTAACACACGAACCAGATCGCACGTCAGAAATTATAATGATGGTAATTAATTAAGATAAATCTTTAAAAATTAATAATTATAATTACACATACTTATTTATATATTTTACAGGCTGGATTTCAAATCTTTTGTAATCATCCTCGATCAAATTATCAATTATTAAATCGTTTTTCAATGTAGTTTTATCTGTTTTTTGTTTTTTTTATGAGTTTTATTAATATATTAATTTTTATCAATTTTAGGGCAATGGTTAATTGGGATAAAGTATTTTTTCCTGCAACTATTTTGAAAATTATTATAGTACTGCTTGTTAATAATGATTTTGCTGCTGCTAAAAAAGTTCTTCTAGTAATTCTTTTACTTTGTGGTTTGAAAATTATTTGTTTTTCAAAATTAAAAAATGTTGTGTTTTTTTAGGAATGCAATCAAAAGAAAATTTTTTCGGAGCAAAAGAATGACAAACAGAGAAAAATATTTTGGATTTTACAAGGTTACAGAGCAATGTTTAAGTATATCGACTGGGTAACAAACGAAGATGAAATTAAATCTTTAGAAAAGGATGGTAAAAGTGAGAAATTTGTAAAATTTTAAAATTTAATGAAATTTTATTAAATTTAATATTTTTTATTTCTTTTTATTAGGTTCACGAAATGAAATATCACTTAATAGTCAAGGCATTGCAAATTCAGCGATAAATTTATTCGAAGAAGTTTTTCTTCAGCCTGGAAATTGGGATATTTTTATTTTAAAATATCTTGAGGTAACAGTAAAAAAATAGAAATTTATTCAATTTTATTTAATTAATAACATTTGTTTATTAGTTGATGGAATTTTGTAAGACGGAAGGAAAAGCATTGATTATATTGCAAAATTACTGCAAATTAAATCCATTGAATCCAAATGCATTTATTCATTTG
>JAQFZN010001531.1:0-15288 GCA_034687075.1 Geophilus carpophagus
TTAAAAAATACTAAAAAATATTAAAAAATACTAAAAAATATTAAAAAATACTAAAAAATATTAAAAAATACTAAAAAATATTAAAAAATACTAAAAATTACTGAAAAAATACTAAATTAAATTATAATAATAAAATTATAATAATAAAATTACTAAAAAAACATATACTAAAAATACTTAAAAGTACTAACTAATACTAAAAAAACAATTAAAACTATTCAAATTATTAAAAGTTCCAAAAAAATATTATAGACTCCCGGTTATCCAGAACCGCTTTAACCGGTTGCAAATTAACTAGGACATCCAGGTAATGATGTATTATTAGCTAACTACATATCTACCTATGTAATTTGCGAACACATTATTGATTTTTATTTTTCAGGTCTTTACTTTTCTGAACATCTCAGATAATTAGGAGTCTACTATATAAAAAATACTAAACTTTATTAAAAGCAACTTTAAAAAAAGCCTTAAATGTTCAGAAGAGGCACTCTCAAAAATTTTGGCACTGCAACCCAATTTTAAAGGGGCACACAACCCAAAAATGATTTATTTTCTACTGTAAAGATGGTATTTATTATGTATGATAGCAATAAATATATCTCCATATTTCTTATTTGTAATTTGTTATTTAACAATTACTGTGGAACTATTTCTTTGCACAAGGTTTCAGTTGTGAGTGTACAAAGGAGAATAAGCTGAAACACAAAACAGCCAAATTAAATCAAAACAAGTAAAACAACACCATTTTGTCAAGGTTGTATACGCTTTTCTGCTGTTACATGAGAGCTTGTTCTTCCTACGAAAAATCAACATTATTTTTATTGGAGCCTACACAGGCTGGGACAGCAAATAGCAAATCAGAAATAAGAATTACTTTCTTCCTTATTTATATTATTAAACATGTCTAATAACAATATTCACATGTTTAATATTAGAAAAATAACCTCTTTAAACTGGAAAAAAATCACTTTTGGATTGTGTGCCCCTTTAAGAAATACATTGTGATCCCACTTAGCTTTACTTGACAAAAGTGATGAGTACTCAAATCTCACATTTAGAATATGTCTTCATTAAATATTCTTGGCACATTATTAATATAGCTTATTTACCTAAAATTAAGATAAACTTCTCTCACTCATAATGAATAAAATAACTTGACATTTTTACTAACATTTTTAATTGGGTGATGATGAGTTTAAACTAGGTTAAGGTGATAGATTGAAGGCTTTTAATAGTCTAAGTCTTTTTTCCTGTTTTCCAAGTGTAGGAAATGATAATGTCAAATTTAATGTGACAATTTCCTGTTCAACTTTTTAAATTACATCTAACTAAAATTAAGCCAATTGAAAATGTATTTTTAATGTACAAGTAGGAGAAAGTAGGGCAATATAAGACATCAGGCAATATGGTTTTTAGAGTTTTAAAAATAAAAGGTTATGTAAAATAGTAATAATACAATACACTAAATCAGGCTCTACATTAAATAAAACCAAATTGACAACAAAAAAGGCCAAAAAGCTGATAAGACAGGTTTGTTTAATTTGCTATATTTTCTTATTATGTTTATTGTATGTAATAAGTAATATAAAGGTTTTTTATCAATAGATTAATAATTTGTACGCTTTTGAATAGATTGATTACAATTTAATGTATTAATCTGTAAAGTGAAAATAATATGTAATGGTTTCTTTTTTGATTGTTTTAATGTTCTAAGAAAGCATTCCATGTGGGGCAAAATGAGATATTTTAAGGGGCAAAATGAGATGCGATTTCTAAGGGAAATCAAGGAAGAACAAAAGGGAAGGGATAGAATAAGAGGTCAAGAACATGGTAGAAGAAGCAGTGCAAAATGCTCACTAATGCCACTGATTAATTATGACAATTAAGAAGAAAAAAAGCAAGCAGTAAAAAGAAAGTTATAAAAAATTCTATTTTGATAATTATTGTCCTACTCTTCTCTATTTATAAAGTACGAAAAAGTGTTAAACATATTCCATTACAGTATATAACTTTTCCACATGAGATAACAATTTAGTGAAATAAACTCTGAAATATATTTTAGAAACATAATTTTAAGTTATAAAGCATTTTTATTACATTTCTCAGCTCAAACCATTTTACTAATAATTTTTAACAAAAGTAAAAAGTCCTGGAATGCTCTGATAAATATAAATTTGTAGTGACATTTACACTTCACCTCTCATTTTAAATCTAGCATGCACAAAATAAACTCTTAGATTAAATGTGACATTCCAACCATTCAAACTCAATCTAAACAAGCTGTATATGTAATTCTTAAAAATGTGCCATTTGGAGATATGAATATTTTGATTTCAATGTTTTGGAGAACTTCAATGTGTTTCCATAGCTACAATATTTTAATAACTTTTCTGATGACAAATTTACAACCATCCAACTTATGAATTTTCGTATTTATAAACATATACATTGATCAAAACCTATAAATATTTATTGAAACACTGGTATTAAAGTTATAGGATAAAGGCTTTATTGCAGAAAGGTTTAATTAAGTTTACAGGCCATTTATAATGACAGAAAGAAACTGTCCGTTCAAAGCTTCCCACTTTAAGGGACTAGATATAAATCGAATGTAACTGTTCTGAGTTACATACAAATCCGGGTTTAATCAAATAAATCAGATAAAAAGATTTGCTTTGAGTTAAAACAATCAATGAGATTAAGAATCAGTGCACGAAGTAGAAAGTAAATGTAGACCATATGGTTAATAAAAATATTCTGCTCATTACATCACCGACCATTACCCCACTGTGTCATAAATCATGAATAAATTTTAAACTGAAAAATCTATTCCAAAGATATCATTTTAAAAGCAGAAATACTTAAAGTCTTGGTCATACAGTACCTAGCAAAAAAATTGATCATTTTTTAAAAACATTTTGTGATTTAACCCCTTCATTTTACTAAATTAGATTGATTAACACTGAAGAAAAGTTAATTCACACACATTTTATTAAAATTGATTAAAATTTTATCAATTTTTAATTATTTTTAATGCTTAAATTGTGAGTAAGTTTAGTGTAATATAAATTAATTATTCAGTCATCAAAAACTTGTGTCACTGAATTTGATCTAAAAATATTCATATCTGACTGTCTAAACTAATTCTGGTTTACTCATAAAGTAGTCAGATCTAATCATATCACATCTGGCAGATTTATTCATTAATTATTCAAATGTAACTAATATCACACTGACAAATTTAAATTTTATCTGATTTGTATGTAATTTATAACTCAGAGTTCTTTATCAGATTCATATTTGTTTCCAATCATTGTATCCTCCATGCATTTACATTGTTGTCAGCTTGCATGCCAAAACATGTATACACATTACACCAGATTAAAATAAATTATAGGATTGTTTATGGATCTATCCACAAAGATTATATTCATCTTCAACATGATATTTGGCAGCCATTTTTATAGTTAATCGAATGATGGTTTGCCATAAGGGCAGAACATGATAAGCCAACATTATTTAAACAAATAAAATTTCACTATTGTAGTTACTGACTAACAACTTTAGGTATGTGACGGCCTTTTGGACACACGTCCTGGGGTCGTCACAGGACCTAATGACCCTCCTCTTGGGGTGCATCAGGAGGCCCCGCTTCCCGATCACGTGACTTCGTGAGCCACATTCCAGAGGCTCACTCAGTCTTGAGTTAGGCACAGAACAGAGAGGAGCTCCGTTCTGTAGTCTAGCGTTTGAGAGACTTGAGCAGCACCAAGAGGGATAAGTCTCTCTGTGCTGGCCTTGTGGTCTAATCAATGTGGTTATTCGGGTCTTTCCGGTGACCAATATTTAGGCACTTGTGCCATGGTCCTAGTTTTACGTTATCATGGCTCACCACGCTGTGACGAGCCATGGGCACTAGATTCAGGATGGTGCTGACTTTGTCAGCAATGCGACGAGCAAAGTAAGGTGACCGAGAGGCCACGTTACTGTTTTTTATTAATAAACATCTGTGTCTCGAAGATACGTCTCTGAGTCCAATTTATTCGCGTCTGCCCTTCTTACTGCTTGGTGTAATCCAAACACATCAAGTAGTCCAAAAGGCAGTCACAGGTATGTTAAAGTGGTAAATTATGTTTTTTTATTTAATTTTATTGAAAATTCTAATAAATTTAAAATGATTGGAAAACTGAGGTGTAAGCGGAAACGATTTAACACTCCCAAATCAAGGGTTAAAACTGTTAAAACAGTAGTAGATGAGTGTCTAATAATTGTTGGTAACCAATTGCATTAATGCATCCATCGACAAAAGCAATATCAGTCTTGTCATTCCAACTGAATGCAGCCTATACCATGACTGAGCCACCTTGTTGTCGTTTTGAAAATATAGGGTCATTCTTTCTTATATCATGCCCATAGTAAGCCCAACCATCAGGACCATCTAAATTAATTTTTTTTATCACTCCATACAATTGTTTTTCATTTCTTAGTCCATGTCATTCTTTCCTTAGCCCAACTCAAACAATCTGTCTTATGTTTTGGTTTTAATGAGAGTGATATTTTTTTTTCTTATAAATCAAATGGTTACATATCTGTAGTAGTCTGACAAATGTAGATTTTGTTACAGAAACCTCTGGCTTGCTTGCTATTTGACAACAGGATACAGAATGTTGACTGTCACCTCTCTTACAATGGCTTGTTTTTAGCATATAGGCAACTTTTGTAGTTGTCCTATGGTTTTTTTCATCATACTCTTCTTTTAACTTCATTTAATTGTCAATAACACTGTATGAGCACCCTAATTGCTTTGCAATTGATTTTCTACAATGTCTTTGTTCACTTAAGGCTGTTATTTGCTCTTTCTCAAACTCTAACAATGGCAAACCACATCTCATTGTTATTTATTTGTTAATTAATACACAAATTTGTTACTAATAGACCACCATTTGCAATATGTCAAGTAGTGACCTCTTTGAGCTGATTACTGTACACTGGCTTTATATTTATGGGACAAGCAAATTTCATTATTTTTGCGAAATTTTTTTTAATTTTTTTACTATCTTAATATTGATTTCAAATTGTAATATAAGTTGGATTATACTTTTCCAATGCAAATAAAATTATTTGTAGCATTGAATAAATCATTGTTTGAGGTTGCTCATAAATTTATTGTTGGCTGTACATTTTTGGGACACACCTTAAAACTATTAAATCAAGTCGTTTTAGTTAGGGAATTAGCTACAGTAATGTGTTTCATAATTTTAGCAGAAATTAATAAATCTCTGGTTTCATCAGCTTTATTTACAAAAATAAGAGCGGTTTTTGCAAAGTAACCACAACCACATATGCCTTCTCTTTCTTTTCTACTGAACTCCCCTATTTGCAGAACACCGCAAATAGACATGTGAGCTTTATTTACAGATGGAAGAAAAAGCAATCAATCATGTTAATTAAATTATTTGCAAATGCCGATTTTTATATAAACAAAAACAAAACAAATTGTAAATAAAAATTGTTTTCATATATTTACTCATTTATTTCATTTAAGTCTCAGGAAATGTTGCACTATCAAACTTAGCAATCTTAATTATAAATTTTCATTTCTTTAATCATTATAGAAAATAATAATTATTTCAAACATACACAAATCATTAATCAGTTCTTTATATTTTAATAACGAAACAACAATAATGTTGTTTAATAATTGACTCAATAATTTAGTTGAAAATCTGACATGAAATTAAAATCTTTATAACCTTAAAACCTTAAATTCATTCACTAAAATTTTATACTAATTTCCTTTAAAATCTCTTTTAGAAGCCATTTATTTAGTCCATAAGTTCTCGGTAAAAACTTTCAAAATTCCTACATTAAAATGAACTGATGTTATCACTCACATACGTGAAGATTAATTTATTTTGATTAATTTAATCAATAAACTGTTTAAAACTCCTTAATTTGTATAACTGTCAACTTGTAAACATTAAAAAGTAGGAAAAAACAAAATAAGAATACAATACGCACTCTCATCTCTTCACAAATTCAAAATCAATAATAAAACCCGAAGGCTATTTTACTCGAACAAAGTTTCATCTCCAAATAAATAAGAAAAATAAAATCAAATAAACTGAGAAAAGTTTCTTCCTAAGTGTGTTTACAAATTACAAAGTATCTCATTTCTAATTGCTACCAAACATAAAAGCAGGATTGAAGAAAAGTGTTGTTATCAGACCCTAACACATTTCTTCAACGTTTTCTCATCCACTTTTTTAAACTTTTGACATTTTTTTATCACAATTTTGTCAACAGTTTATTGGTACAGCTAAAGCAGTGGTAAACATTGAATAGAAAAAAATAGAAAAGAATTGAACTAGAAAACAGTTTCAAAACACCATAAGCTGTTTTTGTTAATAAAGTACGTGACAAAATGTGAATTGAAACGTGTTATAACAAGATTTAGAAACTTTTATAATTTTTTTTATTTTAATTTGATATTTTATCTGAAATAGATCAAGTGTGAAAATATACTTGCAGATAAACATATTAACTTCCTTTTCTTTTTCTTTTATAGTGACATAATGGAGATGTGTAACTTCACATCAGTAGATATAGGAGAATGTGTTCCCATAGATCACCCAGAGGATATGCTCAAGCCGTGGAACATCAACCCACATTTTGTACCCATCATGATAACTCACGCCCTCACATTTCTTGTGGGAGTTATTGGAAATGTCATCATAATCACAACAATGACTCGAGACAAAAGCAGCAGAAATGCTACAAGGTAAATATTGTGTTGCATGTTTTGATATCAGAAAAAACTATTGGGATTTCGAGTAATGACTTGCTCTTAGTCAGTTTGCACAAGGGAGTTTTCCTTAAGTGATGATTAGAGAAAGGAATTTATTGAGGCAGTTGGATTAACACAAGCAATTTTTTGGAAAAGACAATTCTGTGTGCCCATTTCTATTCATTTAGAAAATCCCACCTAATTATTAGGGATTTTTGGTTCTGAAAAATTCTTTTTCTAGTTATAACACTTCCTTACAGTATTGCATAAAAAGCATGTGAAAAAAGCAGAGCTTCGAACAGGAATGTTAACCATGATATTAACCAGAACATAAATCTAAATTTTTTCCATAGTCAAACTGTAACTGAACCTAAAACCGTTATTTTTCTAATTTTCAATCTACTTTTGTTTTTATTTGATTGCCACCCATCCCAGTTAGTGTGGATAGGGCTTTCTCAACTTAAAATTTATATTGAGAGATAACAGAAATACAGGTAAACATATAACATGATTTTTGGGATCCTAAAAAATGCAGTGTTTTATGAATTTGCATTGTAGGGCAATTCTCTAACCATGTTAGAGTGAAACCATATTGTAGGAGTCCTGTGTTATATGGAGGTTGTCTGTAGTATGAATAAAAATATTTTAGAAGCTACCATATTAATTAGACTAAATCACCAATTTGGCACTAGCTTATGTAAATACACTCATACCTTGCTATACGGCTGCTCTTTATACAGCATTTTGCTATAACGACCCTTGTTAATTATAGCACTTTTTTGATTTATAGCCCACAATGTTTCATTATACGGCCAAAAAAATACTGTATTGTATCAAAAATTGTATTGAAATGATTGATTCGTTATATGGCTTTTCGCTTTACGGCCAACTTTTCCAGAATGTATCTAAGCCATAAAGCAAGGTGTGAGTGTAAAGTTGAAAATATTCGTTTTTTACTACATTGTGACTGCCTTTTATACCATGTGACATAAAGTGGGTCACTGAGACGTAGGCTACATGCAAACAGCCAATCAGAGATGTCACTTTCCTAACACTAATGCGAGAGTCAATTTTTTATCAACCATGGCCATGTGCACAGCTCACGATCACGGAAGATAGAGATTAAGACATTTAGTTGTGTGAAGGAGATAAAGAATCTCTCCTTTCTGACTGTTTTGATAGTGACATGTATTCTTTCAGGCCTTCCTGAGGAACCACTAAATGGCACCTGTGTAGTAATTTCCATAGTTTTATGCCAAAGAACCTGTTTTACTTTTTTATGACTATGCCAGTCAAACAGCAAGGTCGTGGATTGGGAATTTGGATGGTACTGACCTGGTCAGCAACACAAGAAATGAGGATTAGTGGATTCACTGGAGGATGCACCTCAGTAAATAAACATTTAGATTACTTTGTGACAGACATACCACCCTCTGGATGTGTTGTCCATTACAGTCACAGAACTGCCTCTCTGGCTCTGCCCCCTCATCCAAATATGGAGAGAGAACATGGCCTAATACCCTGTTTGCACTGAAAAGTTAAGCTAGCTTAACTTCAACATCCGGTTAAAAAAAACTTAATGTAAATGCACTTAGCTTAACATAAGCTAGATTAAAAAATTTTTAACTGGCTTAAAAATAGCCAGTTCCTGAAACTAGCTTAAGCCTGTTCAACTGGTTTAAGTACCACTATGCATTTCTCTCAAACCCTTTTTTCAAGTCATGTGACTTTATTAAAAAAAAAATTAAAAATCTGAGTGCTGAATTTAAGTAATTAATTCAAAAACATATTTTAATTTTTTTTTAAATATTTATTTTTATTTATAATTCTTGTAATTAGCATTAACTACTTTTGCCAGGCATCTTAGTTTATCGACCACTTATGCCTAATCTAGCTTAACCAGAACGAACTACAGTGCACGACAAAACTATAGGTTCACCCCTGCTTTGCAAGTTATTTGTTGATTTATGGATTAGTGGCTACTCCAGATTCAGGCATGAACAACCTTTAAGTTTTTATGTCTGAGTTGTTCTTTATCTCATAAGATTTGAGATTGAGGACATTAGTGGCCACCATTGTGTGATTCACTATTTTAGAGGAATTACCTCTTTAGTGAATGAGTGTTTACATTCAGTTGATTTATGTGTAATTATTTACGTGTTCATTTAATTAGAATTGTTGGAAAGGTTTCAACAATTCTTCATTTTGTAATTATTAGTTATTCATTATAATTCATGCTTTTTATTTGGTATTAGTAAAATATTGTTTATTAGTATTTCTGTTTCTCGAGTGCTCATTACTTTATTTCAGAAGTCCTAGAGTAGGAAGTGGTCGCAGTTTGCGGCGTGCGCATCTAGGCGCGTTATCCAACCGAAATTACCTAACCTAACCTGTGCTTTATTATGATTTTTTCTACTTATTCTAAACCATTATTAAACACACAAAATAAATTTCATAACAATTGGTGAATTATTTTTATTTCTAAAAAAAACATCATTTTTGAGTCTGACAAAACTATAGGTTCACTGGGGAAAACAATACATTTTATAAATTTAATATTTGGTATATAATCCTTTTGCAACAATTAACTCAAAAAAACGTTTAGGCATCAATTCATACAACTGTTTGATATAAGTTTGGGGTATCTGATCCCAAGCATTTAATATTGCAACCTTTAGTTCCTCACAACTTAAGAATTGTCTACCATTTTTATACACATCTCTTGTAATTTTTCCCCATTCATTTTCTATGGGATTTAGGTCAGGTGATAATGCAGGTGATTTGAAATAGCATATTTTTTTCTGTTCAAACCATTTTAGAACTTTTTTGCAGTGTGAATGGCTGCATTATCTTGCTGAAATTCCCATTTCGGCCCAGCCATTGCACGTCCATATTTTGAAAACTGTTTTGAGAGTTGCTCAATGTATTCTGCAGCATTTTGTCGCCCTTGAATAAATGCTAGGTCACTTTTTTCTTAAATTCCATGGCACCCCAAATCATAACCGATCCTCCTCCCATCTGACAACGTGAACAAATCTTCTCATCTTTTCTTAAATCATAGAAATAATAAGAAAAGCCATCTGAGCCATCAAGATTAATTTTTTTTCATCACTGAAAATAATATTTTTCCATTCAGTGGTCCATGCCATGTACTCATATTTCTTAGCAAATTCTAGTCTAGCATCTTTATGGTGTTGAAGCAGTTTTGGTTTGCGTTTAATCTTTTTCCTCACAATTGTTGCATTAGCTTTTAACAAATGTTGCACATTTCTAACATTTGTTTTAACTCCAGCAGAAGTGAAAACTTGACTGGCAGACATCTGGGCATTAGATGCTGTTTGCAAGATTGCACGTGCATCTCTTTTGGAAATTGCTCGAGGTTGTTCAGTGCCTTTTTTGATGCCATAAGCTACAAAATTATTTCTTACATTTACACTACATCCAATTGCAGCAGCAATCTGTCTATTTGATTTCCCCTTTTTTTTAGAGCTGAAATGGCACCACATTCATAATCACTGTTTTTTTCCTCTAGGCATGATTATTAACAAACAATACTTGCTGTAGTGTAATTAAATGAGTTAAATATTCATTTAATGTCATGTAATTTGCATAAGTGCATTTATATTTGAATATGGAAATAGTTTTAGAAGTTTTTTCCAGTGAACCTATAGTTTGTCAGACTCAAAAATGATGTTTTTTTTTAGAAATAAAAATAGTTCACCAATTGTTATGAAATTTATTTTGTGTTTAATAATGGTTTAAAATAAGTAGAAAAAATTATGATAAAGCACAGGTCACATGATCAACAAATAACTTGCAAAACAGGGGTGAACCTATAATTTTGTTGTGCACTGTATGTAGTTTAACCAGAGCAGCTAAAGCCAGTTTAACTTTAGCTAGCTTGTAGTTAAGCTAGATAATTATTATCTGGTTTAAGCAGTGTAAACAGGGTATAAGGGAAGCAGTAAGTAGAGTCAGAGCTCTGAGAGTTGGAAGTGAGCTCTGAGAGTTGGAAGTGAGCTCTGAGAGTTGGAAGTGAGCTCTGAGAGTTGGAAGTGAGCTCTGAGAGTTGGAAATGAGCTCTGAGAGTTGGAAGTGAGCTCTGATTTTTTTTAAAGTTAGGAATTCTTCACCCAGGATTTCCTGTAAATTATAGATGAATGAGCACACAGGAATAAAAAAATACGGAATGCATATACATAATACATAAAGATGCATGGTCAGTAACACCTGTTAGGGCAACGAGTTATGTAATTTCTTTTTGCTATTCATCAGATTTGATCAATGTTTATTTGTATATACAGTACTTTTAGAATTAAAAGATACTTTTAGAAATAAACACAGCAGAAATCAAAACAAAGTAAAAAAAAATTGAAATCATAATAAATTGAAATCTAAATAGAAAAAATGTCCAAGGAAGCCAAATGAAATGCTTTTGAGTTCTTACACATACATTGAGCTTAATTAGACTGTTTATTATTGCTGTACTTGAAAAACAAACATAAACAGTTCAATAGAAAAACACAAATGTATGTGGTTCTTTTCTTATTTAATTGTTTAATTGACTTATACTGCTGCAACTTTTGTCATCTTATGACCGTCACTCGCCCAACCATCAGATTTGGGCATGATGGAGAAGCAAGGGGGACGAAGCATAATAAATGATTAACACAGACACAAATGAAGTTGAACAATAATAATTTATATTGGCTACACTGCCCGTTCTGTGACTCCAGTCAGTCCTTAACATGCCGCCGACAGAGGTAGGGACTGTTGGGAGGTCCTGACAGGCAAGCGACCAAGAGGAGAGACTGTCTGCCTGAAAGAGGTCCATCTGTTGTTCCGGGAGAGAACTCAGAAGGTGTCTCTCACTGGGACTTCTCTTTGTCCCCTGTGACCCTCATCATGTCAGTAGAACGATAAGTGGTCACATTCTAAGTAGATTATAAGTAATTTTGTGTTCACAGCAACTTAACACAGCATTGTTTTTTCAATTTATTACAGAATGTAATAAATCAAATATATTGAAAAAACAATGCCAAGTTAAGGAATGTAAAGAAATGTAAAGGAATGTAAAGTTTAATCACTCAAACCAAATTAGGTACAGTATAGCTCAAAAGCATTTTAACTACTGGTTTTTTGAGATTATTTAGTTTTGTCATAAACTTGGTTAAAACTAATAATAAAATTTGATTAAGGGAAACAAAATGTATAGTTTATAAAAAAATCAGGCATAAATATTCACAGAAACAGATTTTATTAAAAAAAACAATTTGTTGGGGTTCAAAAGTATTTTGACTGTGTGGCAAACTATGCAAATAATGCAAATTATGCAAATTACACTGAATAAATATGTTATTAGGCTTGATTTGTATCAAAGTTGATCTGCTGCTGAGTTTATAAAATGCCTAAAACTAAGGAATATTCAGAAGAATTAAAAACTGCTGTCGTTGAGGCTGTATCTAGTGGGAAGTCACAAGCTGCAGTTGCACAGCAATTCAACCTTTCCAAACAGATTGTAAGTGTTTGGATAAAGCTAAATAAGAAGAGAATTTAGTTTCAAAGCCAAGAAGTGGTAGACCTCGTAAAACAACTCACAGAGAGGAAAAATTAATTCTAAGGTGCTCAAAATCCAACTCCAGAAAATAAGCTGGTGATATAAATGCAGAAATTAGACTCTTTTATGGCATTCACATTCATAGGTCGACTGTAAAACGTCTTACAGATGGAGGATTACGTGGTTGCAGGGGAAACAAGAAATCTCTAATAAGTAAAAAGATTAGCATTTGCACACAGATATAAAGACTGGACTCCTGCTCAATGATCCAAAGTACTCTGGAGTAATGAGAGTAAATATAATTTGTTTGGTTCTGATGGAATTCACTATGTGCGTCGTCCTGTTGGTGAAAGAAACAATGTAAGATATCAGATTCCTACAGTTAAACATGGTGGTGGTAGTGTTATGGTGTGGGAATGTTTCTCAAGTCAGAGTGTTGGTCCATTAGTGCAAATAAAAGGTATCATGGATCGTTTTGTATACAGAGATATACTGGATCAGAACATGCTTGCACATGGAAGAAAGAAAATGCCTCGTAGATGGTTATTCCAACAGGATAATGATCCGAAACACACATCTAAGCTTGCAAAAGAATTCATAACTACTAAAAAGATCAAGGTTTTGGACTGGCCTAGCCTAAGTCCTAACCTGAACCTTATTGAACATCTACTGTATGGGAGGAATTTGAGACAGGTTAGAGTAAAAACCCACTCAAATTTGGATGTTTTTTTGAAGACTTGAAAAATGAATGGAATAACATTCCACCAGAGAAGATCACTAAGCTTGTGAACTCAATGCCTGATCGTTGTGCTGCTGTTATCAAAGCAAATGGCATTACAACCAGATATTAAGGTTTATAATTTGTAGTTTTTATATTTTTTTGATAAAAAGAGCTTGTTTTTACAAATTATTTGGGTGTTCAAAATACTTTTGAACCTTAACAAACTGATTTTTTTAAAATAAAATCTGTTTCTGTGAATATTTATGCCTGATTTTTTTATAAACTATACATTTTGCTTCCCTTAACCAGATTTTATTATTAGTTTTAACTAAGTTTATGACAAAACTAAATAATCTCAAAAAAACCATTAGTCAAAATACTTTTGAGCTATACTGTAACTAAAACTTTAAATTATTACAAAATATAACAGATTAAATACATTGAAAAAACAATGCTGTGTTAAGGATCTAAGATTATTTAATTACAGATTAGATTGGTTGTGGTGTAAAAGAACGTAAAGTTCTATTGCTTGAACTAAATTAGGTAACTAAAACTTTTTTAATTTTTTTGTTCAACCTACATTTGATCAAAACGTACAGTCAATCAATGCATGTTTGGTCAATATTCATCGATGATTAATGTATATACAGAAATAGAAATAAAAATAATTTGAGTCAAAATAGAAACAAATTGAAATCAAAATAAAAAGAGAAAAATTGAAATCAAAATAGAAAACAAACAAATAGAAATCAAAAGAGAAAGAAAAACAAATTGAAATCAAAATAGAAAACAAACAAATAGAAATCAAAAGAGAAAGAAAAACAAATTGAAATCAAAATAGAAAGTAATTATTATCAAAAGAAATGAAAATCAAAAGAAATTATAATTTGAAATAAAGATACTATCAAGTTAAACTAGCTTGCAGATGTTCTGTAGAGTTCTGCTAGTAGTATTTTATTCCACATTAACGATATTGGAAACCATAAAG
The DNA here is from genome assembly GCA_034687075.1 of Geophilus carpophagus. Lineage (NCBI taxonomy): Eukaryota > Metazoa > Arthropoda > Chilopoda > Geophilomorpha > Geophilidae > Geophilus > Geophilus carpophagus. The sequence goes on from JAQFZN010001531.1 coordinate 14,057, forward strand.
AATGACATTGGTAACTAACAAGATACAATAAACTATTAAATGAAGCTAAGCAGGTTAATTTATCAATTATCACAACAATTGATAAATTAACTTGATTATTATATTAGTTATTTGTTGAAAATTGGGGGATTGATTTCGAAGTAGTAACAAGATGGCTGCTATGAAATGCAGTCTAAAACATAAAAAACAACCAGAAGTGTTATCCTTAAAATACAATCACTTCAGGAAGTGATGTTATAAACATAAAACAAACACTTAAAACAATTAAAACATGAGATTGTGAATGCAGCTAATATCAAACACCTAGTAAAAAAATTATAAAAATACAGTCGAACTTCCCTAAGTCGAATCACCATAGTTCACCAAGAAAATTCGAGATATAGAAAATTTGAGTTACAGAAATGATTACAAAATTAGTAAAATAATGCTTTCATATGAATTTATATTGACAGTAAATACATATACGAGTACATGAAATCAACAAACTTTATATGGATTTACATATAGACATATACGTATAACATACATAATATAAACAAAAAAAATTCTGAATAGCAAACATTATTTCTTTATAATAATCAGTAATTTTTGATTGTTGTACATTAAAAATTTGACTATTTACAAAGTTCTCTAAAGTTGTTAACATGTGATACACTTCGTCCGTAAGTGTCTCTTTAAAACATAAATATTTCCTACATTTGCTTAAAAAATGATGCAATTTCTCGAGAAATTCGAGTTTAGGAAGTTTAAAATCTTCAAAAATCCCAAATTTTACATGGAATTATAGAAAAATTTGACTTAGAGAAATTCGAGATATAGAAACAATTTTTAATGTAAAATGCGATCTTGATGCAAAAATTTTCAAAAAATTCGAGATACAGAAAAATTTGACTTATAGAAGTTTGAGTTATGGAAGTTTGACTGTATTAGAATTACAACACCATCTCACATTAATTTAAAACTAGCAGACTCCCACAGAACATCTACAGGCTAGTTTAACTTGGTACTATAAACTACAAAAAAAATTAAAAACTACAATGGCATGCAGTGGCGGAATTTCAAAATTTTGGCCCCCCTGCAAAAGAAATATGGCCCCCCCAATAATGTTTTTTATTTAACAAAAAGAAAAATTCGCAGATAATTATTTTAATTGTATTTCGATTTTTTTGAATTTTTTTAATGTTTTAATTTTATTTTGAATTTTTTGGGAATTTTTTAAATATTTTAATTTT
>JAQFZN010001532.1:0-15285 GCA_034687075.1 Geophilus carpophagus
TTATAAAGTGGTATAGTAAAAGTTAGGGCTTATGCTAACGATGATCTTACCTCTCGAGCTACCGCCGGCTACAAGTTGAACTATAAATTCTGTCAGTGTTTATTTTGCTAGTAGATTTATATAATTGGTTTATTTTTAATCAATATTTCAGCCTACCTTAACTATTTTAAACTTTTCTTTTTAACAACAATGAATTATCTTTTTATTTTAAAGAGATTCAATGAATTACTGTATAAGAAATAAGTTTAATGCATTGTGTCGTTTTGTTTAAATATTTTTAGTTAAGAATTTTGTAATATCAAATACTACTGTGCTTCAGTTGCAGCAATGTCAAATTTTATTGAATTTTATCAACTTCACCTATTTTTTGATAACTAATAAACCATAATTTTTAAACGATTTCTTAATATTTACAAAATTCATATCATTTATTTACCAGTTTCTTTTTGAATTCTTAAACTTTTTACAATGAGCATAAAAATAAATTTATCTACAGTATAAATATTTTAAATAATTGCTTTATTCATGCATAGAATTGCGCATTTTCAATGTTAAGAGAAGAGTACTGAAAACTATTTCTTCTTCTACGTTTTAAAAACCACTTACGCAAACCTCTTACATACAAAGCAATTGAAGCAATGACTAGTAAAAAACAACCAATAAATAAATAATGATTCAAAAACAGAAACCAATGTGATGTGGATTTAGCATGTTGTAAAACAGAACTGCGTTGTACAGCTCTAAATAAGATTTAAAAAATTAGTTTCCATTTTTTAAACTTATTTTCAACGAGCTTACCCCAACGGAAAAAATCTCGTTCGAAATAATGCTGCACCAAGAGTCCAATGTACAACTTGTCCTGATACTGTGTTTGGAGAACTGCGCAGCCGAGAAAATTCAAACGGCAAGCCTAATCCATCATGTAAAATTACTGTAATCCAAGCTAACTTAAAACACTGATTTCTTAAACGATTATTGTCAGCAAATGGATATTGACCCGCATCAAAACGACTTTGTAAAATATTCCATTTAGTTCCACAAAATTGCTAAAAAAAATAATAACAAATAAATATAGCAGTTAAAAAAATTAGAATTATTTCCTTCAATTAATAGTTACTTACATTGTAAGCTTCTTCAACTTTGCCATAATTGTATTGCCCTCCAATTCTTAATAAATCTTCCATCGAATACCAAAATTCAGAAAATCCTATCCAATCCATGTTTCCGAAATAATTAGAAATAAAACCAAACACACATTCTGTGCCCGGACACGAAGTTAAGTTTTTGAGCACTAGCTGCAACTTTTCTCTACACTTATTCAATTGTCCAGATCCTTGAATTTCAATAGAAATTTTATCACGATTTTCTTTCCTAATGAAATCATAAGGAAAACAAGGATCTAATAAACTTATTGAAGTTCTGTTTTGATTAATTGCGTCTTCCACAGCTGAAGAAAGAATACTTTTCTCATACTGAGCTAAAACTTCATTAGCTCCTAGGCCTAAGTACGTAGTGACATAAACATGATAAACATGTTCCTTAGCATGTTCCATGCAACCCAGATTAAATTCAGCTAAATGACTCCTTTGTTCTGGTTCTAACGATTGCAATTGAATATTTGTTGTGAGCTCAAAACCAATTTGCATTGAAGCTCCACCCATATCTAAAATTCCATAAGTCGGCTTTCGAAATACGATAGGAACTGAGGCTGGCTGTTCAGCTACGTCGACAGCTACTAACGGTGCTTCTAAAAGTTAAAATATAAAAAATTAATCTCAAATTGAAAAAAAAGAAATTTAGTTCCTGGTTTAATATTTTATTACCAAGTTCATGATTAAATCGTTCAAACGCGTAATTAATTGCCATCCACTGATAAACAGCTTCTTGTTTTCCACTAATTATTTCCACATTTGATGGTGCAAATGAAAAGTTAAAATTTTTTGGAATGTCATGGCGTAAGTCTTCCAAGATAGCATTTTGTTGACTAAAAAAAAGTACTTTAGAAATCAGTATCAAATTGTGATTAAGAAATGTATGTAATTACGTTAAATTTAAAAGCCGCAGACCAGCTGTAGCCAAAATGTATACAGGTGTTTCTTGATGTAAATTAGATGGAATTTGATCACTTGCAAATCGAAGTAATGGAAATATATAATCCGAAGCAAATTTTGGCTCATTAGATACACTGGACAATCCTATAAAATTTATAAAATGAAAATGTAGACAAATTTTATTAAAATCTGGTAAGTTTATATCATACCCGGATCAATTTTCTTCATAATTGGCTCCCCTGATTTATCAAGTAAAGGCCGAATGTGAAGAAGTTCGTTTGCATCTCCAGTATGAGGTGGCCAATAATAAATGTATACACGACTTCCACTACTACCAGCATCAATTAAAATAGCATATTGAAGATCATCTACTACAACTAATGAGTTAGTATAAGACGAATCATGCGGTAAATCAACTGTGGAAATAATATCAAATTTATTAAGTAATTAACAAACTTCTTTTCACTTTACTAACCTGATTTTTTGGTGAAAATTGTGAAAGTATGAAATAATTGTAACAGAGATAAAATGGTGACAATCCCGACAGCGAATAATATTATGACTTTGCATTGTTTATTAACAGCGAATCTAGAATCACGGCAAAAATATAGTTGTAAAAAATGAACAATCCTGAAAATTGTTAAAGTAGATTAATAAATTCTACTATCATAGTGTTTTTACTTACTGTGACATGTTATAGATGTTCCTAATGTCATTGAGTTGGCATTTCACCTATTATTAAGACTTCATACTAAAATTAGAATAAATATCAATAAGAAAAAAAAATCTAAACTTATCAGATGAATGTTTTATTACTCAAATGATACTTACGTAGACAAAAGTTATACATCAATCGGCTGGAGTATAATGTAGTTTGCGTCTAGCGCCTACGGTAAAATACACGCCGACTACGTGTGATGTGATGAGGTGTCCTCCTGCCATTAGCTATCGCTATCTATTGCGTAGGCATTGCAGCGGCGATGACGTCAATCCACATTGCCACATATCAAGCCACATACACTTCGTGTTGTATATTTTTTATTTTATTTCATTTTTATTTTCGATTTACTTGCAGTATTTAAATTTTCATTTTTGATTGAATGTTTCTCTCTCGAAGCTTCTAATTAATTTAACGTTATCTGATTTTTAGTTTTTATTAGTGTACGTATTGAATTTTTTTATTTTTTAAATTTTCAATATCAAATTAAGGAAAAAATAAAATTTATTAAAACTAATAAAATGAAATTAAAACTTGAATAATTTATTTACTTACTTGCCAAAATAAATTCCATTGATGCATAACTTTTGTCTTACTAATTAATTACACTTCCTCTTCAACAAAACATTCGGTTTCAGTTTAAAATTATACGATAAATCTGGTTAGTCAGTTTTTGTAATTTCTTTAGTTGCAGTGTTTAATTTAATTCACACAGCAGAAAGTCCATTACTTTCCTTGACCATTGGACAATACCTTGTTGTCCGAAGTAGTAGATATACTGCCACTGGAGATTTTCTAAATGTAACGCAAATTAGTTCTTGTAAAGAAGAAGAAATAACCAGTTTATATACATTAGCTTAATTTCCTGTTTTTTTTTTAATCTAAATTTATTCGGTTTTTGATTACTACATAATACAGAAAACGAATTTCTTAATATATGTAAATTATATATTAATATTATAAAAAGTCCGCAGATGTTAATCTTTCCTACTCCCGGACATGGCCGGTCCTAAGTGTGGGCTACGTGGGCTCAGCTCTCGGCGGCCAAATCGCTTAGAGAACCTTTTTTTTGGTCATTCTGCCGGACAGACATAGAAACAAAAAGTCCATTTTATGGGGAAAAGAGGCGGTTAATTGATGTTTTGCCCACACACACACACAAATTCAAGGATCGGCCCTGATCCCAGAAGCAACACAGGTTCATACTGCATTGTTTGAGGCCTGTAATCAATTGGTCTATAGGTAAAAAAAAATAACTCAAAAAAGTTACATTATTTTGTTGTTATAGAAGTTAAAATAAAACACGTTCTTAATTCAGTGGCGGATACAGGGGAAGTGGCGATGGGGTGGTCGCTCCCTGGACGTAGTAGGCTACCAGTGCCATAAACATTGAATTGAAGAGAGTTTTTTGTAATGTTTTAATTATTTTTAAAAATTTTATAATACTAATTTTTTTTAAGTACTAATTAAAATGTTTGAAATTTTATTTTATTTATTGGAAAATTTGTGCAATGCCCCCCTCCCCCCTGCTAAAAAAATTGTCTGAATCCGCCACTGTTTTAATTTAGAAAATAAATTTTTAAAAAAAATTAATCAGTTAGCAATGTTTACTTTGATTTTTGAAAGATAGATGGCGTTTGAGGTCAACATTTTAAATTAAATCAAATATAGGATTCGAGCTTATTCTACATTTATTTACATTATTTACATGACTGAAATGAAATGAAAACAAAATCAAATGTGCACATTATAATTAAAATTTAAAAAAGTGTCTGACTGTTAGTTTTTCTGTTGAAAACTGAATTTATTATTATTGCTGAAAACTTTTAAGCTTATAGTTAATCCTGGACTACTTCCAAATTTCAAATTAAAAAAAAAGTTGAATCAATAAATGTAAGGCTACCAAGCATGACAGAAATATGATTGTACTTTCAAAAGTACACTAAAAGACATAATAATGAAACCCAAGCCACAAGAAAATGCAATTAATTGTGGTATAATTATTGTAATAGCATACATTAAGTAATAAAAAGGAAATAAAAATAATAGTTTTATTTCAAGTATTAGTTTAACGACATCGATTCAAGACAAGAACTAGAACAAGCTGACTTAAGTGATCAGTTGGGATTTGCAAAACTATCATTTCGAGGATTGTAACTTTTTTCCTCAAAAGACACGAGACTAGCAAAATACTTTTTCTTATACTTACCTCACGTTTTATTGACACAACAACAATCAAATACTTTAACTTGTCTCTAAAAACTTTTGCCAAAAGTTATTTTCAAATAAACGATCAATTAGTTGTGACAGAGCCGTAATCCAGTATTGTAACAATAAATTATTCGTTCAAATTAGAATCGTAAAACCAGACAATTTCTGTCAGTTGAGATTCTTTTATTTATAACTAAACTTCAATTTTCAAATATTTTTTCCAGTCCTTATACAACAAACATTTTAACAATAAGAATTATACACTTTCTTTTTATCAACTAAAAATAAAAATAAAAATACAATAATGGCCAACACAATTAAAAAGAATTTTTGTAACTTGTAAACAATTGAGCTTGGCACAAACAACTGACGATGACGACTCATACATAGACGTCAATTAATGGAAGTGGTAGCGATTCCATTAATCCTTGCTGTTCTTACTTTAGCACGACTTCCTTTATCCTTTTCAAGCATAAAACTCACATCTGAAGTGCCAACTGTCAGTTTACTTGGATTTTTCCGACTTTTCTTCTCGTCAGCATTCTCACTCTTGTTACTTGACTTCACTGCAACGGTTTGACGATGCCATGGAGCAGATGACGCTGGAAATTGTTTACCTAATCGACATCGAAGAATTCTCTTAAACGCTCTCTTGAAATCCCGACTTGATTTGGCGTAGATGATAGGATTTAAACAACTGTTGCAGTACCCAAGCCAGAAAAATATTTGAAATAATGTGTCTGGGACGTAGCATGAGGAACAAAAACTTCCTGAAAACAAAATATAAAATTATAAAAACCTTTGAAGTAAATTAAATTTTAATTCATTCAAAAACTTTGCCAAACTTTAAAGAGAATTTTAAAATACTATATGTAAATAATACGTTTATAAAGAAAGTATACATGGCAATAATCATAAATGATGAATAATAAGTGAGTGAAATTAGATCAATAACTGCGTTTGACATCCAATTTGAATCTTAACTGTTTGTTCGATGGAATGAATAAAATATACGCCTAATTTGAATAACCTGTGCAACCTCGAATCTTGTTCTCTCTGAATCTCATAACTTGCAAAGCAATCTTGGGTTAAACTGTAATTAACCTTTTACACACCAAGTCACTAACCAACAGCAGTATGATTAATATGCACAAATTAATCGTTTACGACCAAAGGTTCAACGGATTTAAATTTTAGTAACTACACCATGTAGCTTAATTAGGTTTTGAAATGTGTAGAGATATTAAACATTTATTTACATCAATGAATCTTTCAATTTTCATCATTTTTTTAAAGTCTCGTGATCAAGAATATTAGTGAGAAATAACTTACATTAACTGATCAATAAATCAATAAATTACAAATGTAAATTATCTTTAAGCTTCTACAAACCACGAATTTGTATTCATGAAAGAAAACTTACATCAATTTAACTTTGCTTTCTTGAATCTTCCCTTTAAACTAGTGATAAAAGCTTATCTTATCTGTCTGATTTAAAAGGAAAAGTTCAAAAATGCCTAATTTATTTCCTTTAACTTTGATTTTCATATAAAGTACAATATTTATTAGATGTGATTCTGATAAATTTGAGAGAAAATTCTTTTCGGCAATACGTAAGACTCCCTTGATACCATGTAAGTATGAAAAAGCAAAAAATTAAAGTATACAAACAGCAAAATAACAACAAGAATAAAGCTTTACATTTTAAAAGTTATTTTCGACTTTTCTACAATATAAAGAGAACACAAAATCCTTTTAACATACATTTCTAAATCCGACATTCAAAGCGAGAATTTTAATATAAAAATTATACAAATGCCATGTACAACTTCGAACACCAGTTGTGCTGCAAGAATATCACAATAAAGTTTCATCAGGGGTCTGCAGCAAAGGTGGTTTCCAGCATTAATGAGCTCAGATTTGTTTTCTTTGATAATCATAAATCTACATTACGGCAAATAAAAAGAAATGGAGCCAGTAATGATTTAAAATTGAAGCATAAATTATCATTTCTATAATTTTTAAATAAAATACTAATGTGTATGCATAAAACTGATATATACCTTGTATTTTATTGATATTTTTAAAAATAGCCATACTTTTTAGTGTGAAATAAGTTACAATAACTGTCACTATAGTTGAAAATATTGATGCTGTCTCAGTAAAATTGCAATTGATGAGGTAAGTTAAATAAAGATAAGTAAAAATTTATTTAGTACATGGTCTAAAAAAGTCAAAACAAGTTCATCTATTTTATAAAATAAATTTCAACTTTGCTCATCAATTCGATTGAAATGACTTCCGAATTTGAATTAATTTAGAATTTCATATCAAATGAAAATTAATGACATCAAAATTGTTTTAATAATTAGCTAAGAAATCAATAAAATAAATGAATGTACGCAGCAAAGACATCAATAACTTTCTTCAATCAAGCTAAAGATAAGGCAAGTTAATTTTTCATTTTTGTGAAATATTTTATTACAGAAAAGATGATGATAAAAGTAATTTAAAGAAAAAGTAAAAGCCATTAGAATGTATATAAAACCAAGAAATGATGTCACTATTAAAAAATTGAACTCGACTAATTCATTTACGCTTGACACATTCATGAGCATTAAAAATTCGCTATTGGTTCACGAATAACTAGATTTTATGGCACACTTCTTGTTTTAAGAAGCCGCATTTAAATTGCAAACTAAACACTCTCCAAATAACCCCATGTTCAACTCCTTTCCAAGCAAACAATCTTTTTGCTGATGTGAATTAAAAAATCGATTCATCTTAAATCTAAAAATAAAAAAACATAATTAAATTCCGCATCGATAAACTGTTTATTTCAACACTCTGATATCTTTTCAACAGCTTAACATTATTGTTTTAGTGTAGATTGCAAATAATACCTGTAATTTCACCATCGGTAAAAACATCCGCCGAAAACACCAGAAATTATACTCTCAGTGACTTACGAGTAAAAAGTTTACGATGTTTTCAAAACATTTTAAGTTTGCTGAGAGATATTTAAATGATCAGAAGTTAACTAAATTACAGCTGAATTTACAATCGTGTTATGTTTACAAAATTTATTCAGGTGTATAATTAAATTGCTAACATCGTTGTTTGTCAGCATAATGATACAATAAGTAAGTTAAATTACTCTAATTAAAATTGTCACAAACTTAAATTAACATATTAGTTATTGCGTCACTTCTCTGTTGTTATGGACTTAATTAGTGGGCAAGAGAATGAATAATCATAATTATAATATATAATAATGTTTCAATTCTTAGCTTTAACCCACTAGATTTCAAATTTAATTCATACTTACATTATTCTATTATTTATGAAAATAAGCTTATCACCAAACCACAAGTAGCTATGAAAAAAAGGAACTGAAGCTAGTCTTTTTAGTGAATTTAAAATTAGCATGACTTGAAAAAGATTTTTTTCCTCACTATCTCATGGTTTGCGTTTTGTGAATCTTCAGTGATTTTTTTTCTCTTTTTACAACATTTTTATTTTTCATTTTGACAGCTGAATAAATGGTCGAAAGGATTTCCGCTTAAATTGTCTCTCTTTCCAAATTACGAGCCAAATATTTTTTGAATAAATAATAACGAACAAAAAATTTTTTTAAAATGAAAAGCTTATAAAATAATTTCAGTTAAAAAGAAAAAGATTGTCACGACACTGACATTTTAATCGTAAAATATTACATGTAAATAAAAAACAGTGTTATGGTGTACAAAAAAGTTTTCCATTATTCTTATCAAAATAAACCCATATTCCAATTCTAATTTACGACCTCAACTTTTAAATTTAATCTGTCAATTTAGGTGAATTTCAAACTTTAAATCTTTAGAGTAAACACATAAATCTTCAGCTAAATAGAATCAAACGTTTGTGAAAAATGTTTATTTCATTAAAATGAAAATAAAGGCTCTTAACTACTTTTTAACTCACAATATTTGCTTATAAAACCAATATATTATTTTAAGAACACCGTTTAAGCTTTTCATAGTGAATAAGACCTTTGTTCAATTTTGAAATAATAAGCCACAAAAAAAATAATGAAAGACTTCCAACTGATGTTGTTCCACATTAAATTACTAGCACAATTGTATACACAAGCAAAAACTGGATGAACAGATGTCGCTCTTTCTAAACTTTTCTTATTAAAAACAAACTTTTCAAAATGCCGTTAATTCTGATATCAAAACAAGACACGTATGTATATAAGTAACCACTAATCTTAAAATAGTGTCAAATTAAAAAATGAATTAATAATTTTAAGTTAATTAAAAAATAAATTAATTTCTCGAATAAATATGTCAAGAAAATCCACTAAGAAAGAAATTGTATTTTTTTAACCGTAAATAAACATTGACACAAATTATTATCAGATAAGCTGTTAATGAAAACTAAATAACACAACAAACCTATCGCAATAAACAGAAGTCAAATTAAAATTCTCAAGAAAAAAAATGTTCACACATTTTAGAAATTATTACAGTGAACGTTATAATAAATAATCTTTCTAAAAAAAGAAGAAAATTAATCATTTATTTTAATAGACTGATAACGAGCTTAGTATGGTAGCCATTTCTCAGAAAAAGTACATAATCTCTATTCATCTAATGTTGTTAGGAAATTTACAAACAACTCACAATTAATCTTCACCTACAATGAGCTAGAAGGAATTTTATATGACATAATCATTCATAGGTTTAAAGCATCAAAAAGGAAATCTTATTATACTAAGAGAAAAGAAATTTATTCAGATTTAACTTCATATTTAAAGCTAAAAACCTCATTGTTCATCCTCAATTATCGTAAATTTAAAGAGCAACGTAATCCATTAAAAAGCATGGAATACCTCTTCAAAACTTTTTATTACTATCTAGCTAGCTTTGGAATTTTAACATCGCCGAAATAATTCTCAACTCTCTAACTACATTCAATTCTAGCAGAATTTAAGGCAAGAACTATAAAAGCATCGTCTTGCAGCACAGTTTACAACTTTTATGACTTTTCAAAGAATACTAAAATTTAATTAAAACTTTGAAAACAACTCACAATCTTTTAGGTTACATTTGCTGTACTCACTAAGCTGCTTGAATTAAAAGTAGATTACTAATGTCCGTTACTTATCACTAAGTCAACATTTTATTGACTCACATTAATCAAGCCAGTTCCCATGTTTTATAAGCTTTAATTATAAATGTAAATTAAATCAACTTTTTATTTCCTTTTGCGTCGCAATTTTAGAAAAAATTAATCCAATTTAATGATCTACCTTTAAGCGAAAGGATACAACTCACAGCTATAAAAACCACCAACTTACTTAACTCAACCTTTAGAGATTTTCACATGTACTGCCTCATTACAAATCTAATATTTTTCTCTCTCACAGCTTTTCCCTAGCCATCTTTTGGCAAAGAATATAAGAAAGGGTTCCTTTACAAAGTAAACTATTGGATTCAGTGTGAAGCACGTGCGTGCACCCTGTGAACGGATTGCACAGTAATCTGATAACTCGTCCAATGTATTGTGTAGCCACAGTCCCTGGCTGTCATTCTTATCTTGGTCAGTGTGCTTGCACTTCCTGCCTTATGTCATTGAAAGCTTTCATTGATCAGTTCGGTGAGGCTAGCCCCTCCTAGTAGACGGCCACACAGCGTTTTTAATCCTTTCTATTTACTTAGCTATATCTAATATGTGTACTTTCTCGCATCTTTAACTTGTAATATATATCATTCTTAATAAATCTCCTTTATACTTAATACTCGTAATTACATCAAAAAGTATAGAAACAACTTTTGTCATGCCTTCTTTGAAAATTATGCAGAAAGCCGTATCGTTTGAAGATTTCCTAATATTAGTGTAGAGGAAACTGTGGTGCTCCTAAAACTATTAGAGGAGTGAACAATACGTATTGTTGCCATAACAATGCTGCTATCTCTAACAGATGGTACATCAAGTGTAGAAAACAACAACAAAAACAGCATTTCTGTGTAGAAGAGAGGCAATACGTGCACTGAAAGCTGAATGACAGTAAAAGCACTATGGTTTCTAGAATAATAATTGCTAAATTTAAAAAATGCAGTTAGAAGATTGCTTCTACATGAGATAAAAATTTTGCACTATTCCAAACAAAAGTGAAAAGAACTTGAAAGCCAAAGTAAACTCACACAAGACTTAAGTGCATGTGATTCACAAAAACTGAACTAAACAAACAAAGTAGAAAACGGAATGCAACTTTTCTAAGAAAGCTATTAATCTAAATTAAAAATACAAACAGATAATCTAGAATTATAGTTAATTTTTAAATATAAAGACAATACAATGTTTCAGACAGTGTTATTAAATTTTTATGTCTATTAAGATTAACCTTTTTACGAGTAGCAATCACAACGTGAGTGTAGAAACAAGTTCCTTAATGACTCATGCGTGTTATCGCATGTAATAAAAAACTCATATTTAGGATTTGCTCTCTTGAGATAATAAATTTAAGAATGTTGACAACTATCAACAACAAGGTACCTGCAGTAACTGCAGACACTTGCGTTTTTATGCTTCTCTTTTCTTTTTAGCTTATTTCTTTTTCTGTCTCCCTCAGGATACTTGTGGATAAAACAACTGAACTTTTTTGTACTCAAAAAACGGCTATTTCACAATATGTCATCAGATTTTATAGTTGAAAAAGAAACCTTTTTTGCTAGTATTTCTTTTACGGGTTTTATTATTACAGCTATGGATTTCAATTTCGCAGATTTATGTCCATTTTTATACACTTCTTTTACCTTAATATGTTCGAAATTTTTATGATTTCGTTAAAGTTGCCAACAGAAAAATTATACTAAATTTTATAACAGAAAATCCCTTTTATAGCTTAGTAAAGTTTTTTTAAAAATATAATATATATATATATACCATAAACTGATGAAAGGAAAGTAGTCAGTTTTAAAGACATCGAACCGTTATTTACCACAACTTTACAATATTGTAATTACTGTAGTTACTAAGTAAAAGTGATGTGGAAATAAAGTAAGTTTCAAGGTTGGATATCCGTTTTAATTAAATTTTTGTTTATGCTTCTCGTTTGAAATTTATTTGAATGTTTACGTCTGAAAACTCGCACAAACTAAAATTTAAAAAACAAAAAAACTTTTTTTTTTGAGTTTATGTGCTTAAACTGTCCGAAGAAACAAAATAGTTCTTCTCAAAACAACAACTTTCATTATTGTTTAAGTATGTAATGTCAGCAATCGTTAGATACGGCGACACAAGCCACTCCTTTTAATTTTCTTTTCCTTTTCCTTTTGCTCTTAGGGTCATTCATTTAGAAGGTCACACATGGTAGATGGGTGGTGGGTATTGTGGCTCCGTGACAAACTGTGATGTGGGTGGGTCCTGCAACCTCTCTGTGACTGTCACAACTAACTTTTAAATTAACTAGTCAGCAACAATGGCGTATGTTAATTTAAAATTGTATCGTGAACTTCACACTTATTACAAGACAGTTACAGGATGCTCTCATACTGTGTGAATTGGAGGTTTCCAAGATCTGGAAGTCACTGAAATCATCACCGCAATTTCCAGAAAATGCTCAAAAGACGGTTGCAGACTAGAAGAAACAGACTGACTGGAAGAAACAGACCGATTGGAAGCAAAGGAAGTTAGATATGTTTTGAGTAATTCATATAAATTCAATATTAAATTGTGACTGGGCTAGGGAGTGGTTAAATTTCTCTGTGACAATAATGTGACATGGATGGTGGGTGGTCCAAAAAACCCGATTTTTTGCTTGATCTTCTAAATGAATGGCCCCTTATTGATGTGAGATTGTGAGCTCTATTATTAATAATGGAAAAAACTGTATCATGTGGGCATATTATGCTGGTATTGACAGATAGAAATAGCCTTCGTTGGATATTGTTTTATAGTGTTTAATTTGTTTAAGCTGAGATCTTTTGGTGTGGAGGCTACTTACATGCACCGCATCTTGTACGACAATTTTATTATTATTCTTATGTTGTGTTCAATCTCACACAGCTCGCATGGAGTTTTAGAGCTAGCATGTATGTGTTGTGCTTTAGTGACTTATCATTTCAAAACCTCTGTGAATAATTGTATAGAAAGTGTCTTTACAATAAATCCAGTTGTATATTTTCCCAGTGAAATGTGTGACATTTTTAATTCATTACTAATATATCAAACTTTGATATTGATATTTAATAAAATAAAATTACAAAGTAATGTTGCTTATATTAACCGTTTCAATTGTTTACACAAAACATATTAATCTCGCAGCGTAATCAATCACAAGAATTTCAATTACTGACCCTTAACAAGACATTCCAATATTAGTCTTATTGACAAGTTCAACCACAAATGTAAGTAATAACTTGAAAGTCGAAAACTTAGCAAGGCCAATTTGTCACACGTCAGTCAAAAAGTAAAAAATAAAAATGAAAAAAAATACTAACCTTTTGAGTAAAATGAAAAAAGTTGTCAACTCTTAAATCATGTTTTCCCACTTTGTCATCTAAAGTTTTGAAGTATCAAAATTAGTTCGCAGTCGTTTTTTTTAATATATATACCAAATGACATAAAAATCACTATTACTTCAAATTAGTGTTGACACATTAGGGACTGGCAAGAGTAGAAAAAATGGTACAAACTATCCACTTTGGAATAAAAATGGTTAAACTAATACCAAAAAAAATAAATAATAAAGAGTGTGAAACGTTATAAACGAGCACTTTCAAAGATAAATGAAAGTAAAGTGAAATTTCCTCGAGAAAAAAATATTTCGTGATGAAATTTAAGAACGGCTGAATCAACTATCAGACAAAGAAGTAGGCCTCAAGTTAACGAGTCGTGGAAGATAAAGAATGCGCAGGAAACTTTTTACTACCAACTTAAAGACGGCGTAACACAGCGCCAAAACATAAAAATAAAATGGGAAAAAACTAATTTGGAAACAAGTAAGCTTAATATCTTCATTACACTTTAATTGCTCAATCGTTTAATTATCGATTGAATAAAGTTTTATAAGTAATAAATAAAGTTTACTGTTACGTTTATATCATATCTGTTTGCCAATTTAATTTGCCAACAGAACTCTTTTAATGTCTATATTATTGTTAACAGAAGTACTAATAGGATAAAATTTATAATAAGAAATGCTGACCGAAATGGTTATGACTTTTAATGTTTTTTGTTTGGCGGAACTCTTATTTTCTCATCACAGATCTACAAAATTCAGCAAACCAAACTTGGGAAACCCCTGAATACACTACAGTACGTATCACTTTAAAATTTGTCATGTGATTGTTTAAAACGTTTAAATTTCAAGTAATTGAGAAATTAAAAAATTATAAAAAAAAAAATAATAGTTCAACAGAAACGACAATTTTCTTTTCATGCTGAACCGAGTCATTGGCATCACAAAATATTATTTTTTTTTTATAAAAGTTGTAAAACATTTCTTAAACCAAACTAGAAGATGTAAAATTGTGTATGGAAAATACACTCTGCACTTGGGCAAAATTGCATTGATGAAATCGTAACGTTAAAAGTACTTTGTTGATTGCATGTTTGGTGCGAGTTTTTTAAGTTATTTCCATACAAAAGATCAAAAGACACAGCAAGAAACTCATATTTTCTTATTGGTATTTGTGTTAGTATTGGTTTTCAAATATTTCGCTTATGGGACCAAAATTCCTATTTTTTTATTGTTTCAAGTGCTCACAATTTAAAAAGGGTAGCTTTAAATTAAGTAATAAATTAAGTCGAAATGAAACCAGAAAGAAACCCTGCTTGTGATTCAGAACTCTATTACAACAAATGAAACTGAAAAAAAACCATCAACTACAATTTAGACTCGAGGGTTCAATTTTAGTGTGAAGAAAATTAGGAAAAGTGATTCACATTATAAACTACAATATTAAAAATTAAAAAAAATCTAAAGTTAAGTAAATGTGGTAATTATTCTAATTCCTAATTTAGGTAAAAGTTGCTGATTCAGGATAAAATTTTTGCTCAAAAGATAAAGCATGATTTTAATTTAGCAAAAAATTACTTTAAATTTTTCGATTTCAAATATTAAAAAAATTGCACAAAATAAAAACTCGATGCATTTCGATACATACATATATATTTTAGATAGTAAATAAAACCCTATACACTGATGCGTAACATCAGATCTGATAAATATTTAAGGTAAAATTTCAACTAAATTTTAAAATGAAAATACTATATTCTTTCACAATGCTTTAAAAATATATTCGTACTTTTAAG
>JAQFZN010001533.1:0-15281 GCA_034687075.1 Geophilus carpophagus
CTTAGAGTGACGGTAATGTAGACAGTGTTTGAATGCTAATATCACGATATTAATTATCTGATAAATTTACATCGTTTTATTAAATTTTCTGCTTTATTAAAGTTGATTATCTATTTATTTTTTGATTTTGACAATCATAAATGTTTAGTAGTTTTGTTTTTAATTTTAGTTTATTATATTTACGAAAACTACAGTATTTGAAATTTTACAATTATCACCTCGTAGCGTTAAATTTCAGTACTTTTAGAGCGCCATTACTAACCATTTGAATCAATTAATTAGTAATGGCGCTGAAAAAGTCAAACGATTTGACCAAGCATTTGACATTCGTAGTTTGTGTAGGGGTACGATATTTGTAAATCTCCCTTTTTCAAGTAAGATTTGAGATTAATTTGAGATTAATTTATAAGATTTGTGTGATTTATTATTAGAGATTTTTAAGATTTTTTTAAGGCATTGTGACCTATTTTAATTTATTATACATTATATATTTTTTTTATTTTTTTCTAATATAGCTTGAATTATTAATTCTACTAAATAATAAAATTTTAACATACAAATTTTAGAATAAATATTTCTATTTTTTTAAAATACTTATTTATTTCTCATTTTTCTATAGATTTTCTTCATCTTGCATTTTTACTTTCATATTATATGACAATTTTAGTTGCATTTTTAATTAAATTTGATCATGAGAACAATTCAACATAAAAATATTTTTATTCAGTATTTCCATCACATTACATTATAAAACTCTTTAAAATATATTGCATGAAATATAATATCTCTACGACTTATGTTAATCCATGAAAATGAGATGAGGGAAGATGATGACAATAGGATGATAATTTGAATTTTTTATTTTTTTTTTCAAAATTATTATTTAATTTCATAAAAAAGTAAAAAAAAAATAAAATTTGAGCATTAAGACGAATATTTATGAATTATTATCATTAGCACTATTTTCATAAAAATTTATATTTATTTATAATTAAAAAATGACTAGTCTTAGGACTAATCAACTACTTTCCTTTTTATTTAATAAATTCTTAAACTATTTTTTCTTTCAATAAAATATTCTTTAAAGAGTTAAACATCAGATTCAAAAATGAAAGTTGCAGTTTTCTGTAATTGGGCGTCGGTTTGTTTACATTTAGGAAAAAGTCTTGAACATGATTCAACTGATGATGCATGTTGACCCATGAACGCTGCGTATTTATACAGAAATAAAGGTGACTTATCATCAGCAGGAAAACTTGGTTTCTTTTCTCTAAATAAAAAAAATAATAAAAAAAAAATCAATAAACAAATAGAATTTTTAAAAAAAATCAACAAATTGCCCGCCAATAAGTTGGCTTCCCGCAGTATATTCATGCATACACGAAAAAGCGACATCTTACGCCGTTATTTATCGATTTCCTTTTTTCCCTTAAAAATAGACCCAAATTAATTCAATCCCAGTTGTTGTCTGCATCTACTTTATCATTAAATTTTTTTATTATTTCCAAAATTTAAAATTTAAAAATTAAAAATTGGTTTTGAGGTCAAGTTTAAGAAAAAGTTTATTCTCAATTATTTCTCGTTACCGTATCGTTTCAATTTTACGCTTTGTTGCGTTTTATGTAACGGAAAAAAATTATCTTTCCTTTTTTAAATTTAAAAAAAAATAAAAAAAATTAATATATGAATGATTAACAAGATGGAAAACAAGTTGTAATTTTTGGTCAAGAACAAGAAAAGAGTTGAGCCGTGGCGAGGTCAGTCTACACTGCGTTTGTCTGACTCAGTTCGTCGAACCAATGCTCAGAGGACTCGTGACCTTTACGATCTCTCGCTTTTAAGTGGGTTAGACATCTCCACCCTTTGATCAGTGAGCTCTTTATGAATATTCAGACCACGTTGCACACGATGAATGAAGCGCGTGCGTAATGACGTCACCAGACGAACCGACCGCAAAATTAAATCGCGTGCATCAGACAGACGTAGAAAAAACAAAAACATTAAGCTTTAAATAAATTTACACCCCAAAAATACCACTTTAGTTTAAAAATAGATCAACTTAGAAAATTGATGCTGTCAAAGATTGAATTAAAGAGATTGAAAACGGCGGGTTTTTTTGCAGGATAAAATTTGATTTAAAATGAAATTGTTAAATGACATTTAATATTAATTAATAAAATATTATTAAAAATAACATTATTTCTTATTAAAAGATATATAAATAAAATTCCTAATTTTTGTTTAGGGTTTTATAAAACCTGATTTTGTGTTAAATGTGATTTTTTCGAGAAATAAATCATTTTTATAAATCTACTTACCCAAAAGCGCTCATTATTTTATCGTGAAGACTGCCATGATTTCCAGGTTGTGCTAAGTTGAGACAGATGAGTTTTGGTACACATTGATCATTGTCCATCCGACTAATCATTTGTGCATACATTGAATCTGATTCCGCCTTGAGTTGTGCGCTCACATCACGTTTTCCTATTCCCGCCGTAGGTGCGACAGTAATGGCGCCCGTTGATAAAAGAATCCAATACTTAAAGGCTAAAAGTGCAAGTACAGAGACTGGATTTTCTTTAACATCTCGTACAAATCCATGAATTGTATTTGAGAAGATTCCTTCTGCTATTTGTGGACCGGAAATTAATGTTAAGAAGAAAACGAAGCATAAACAGTGAGTGACGGAGAATTGCATGACTGAAAATAAATAAATAAAATAAAAATAAATTTCAATAATTATTAACGGTTATTTTTGTTTAGGATACTGAAAAACAACAACCATAGAAGAAAATAAAAAATGTAACAGAAAAAGTATAATTAGAAAGGTAAATTTAAAATAAATGAAAAAAAAAGATAAAATTATAAGCAAATAATTCAATTATTAACATTTTTTTGTTCTAGGATGCTGGAAAATGAAAAAGTTTCAATGTTATGGCAACTAGAGAGGAAAAATATAGTTCAAGGTCAAGATGGAAGTTGCTCATGAGCTCCCATCATTTTACCTGGTCTAGGAACTGGCTAACTGTGTACAGTTAAAAGATGATCTCAATTGGAAATGAGTTTTAACTGATTTTCAACCGTCTTTATAAACCCCCCATGTACTTATGACTCTACCCGTTAGGAGGCGTGCAATCAAAATTGATTTGAAAAAAAAATTTAAAAAATTAGGGCCATGACGACGGGCGTTCGTTGGCCGCCACTGGCCCGGGTCCGCGGCCTGGTCGAGGGGGCGGGCAACTGAGACAGCCTGAGGACCAATAGAAAAGATGATTTTGTGTAAAGAGAAGGAATTTCACACTTAAATTTAACCCTATTTTGTTATATTTGTGTAATTTAGTGCGAATCTAATGCAGAAATAATTATTTCATTTTTTTTACGACCGGGTATGATCGAGTGACATTTTTTTAAATAAAAAATAATTAGGTGTGATTTGTATAAGGTCTAGTTATATGGTTATAGGTCATTTTAAATGATTTTTTTTTTAAATTAGAAGATGAATGAAAATGAATAATTTATTTTTTTAAGGAAAAAATGTTTCTAAATGATTAAATAGATGATTAAATTGTAAGTATAATCGACTCACAGTTTCCTGCACGAAAGATATTATATTTTTTTATTTTTTATAGGTTTGTAATTATACGAAGCGCGCCATTCTGAGATTTATATAGTACCCAGGAATTTGTGACCCACGGCTTATTTTCTCTGTTTATTCACAGGTGTGCCCTACAGAAAGGGTTATACAATTCAAGTACACCCTGTGGTGTATAAAATAGTGGTTTTCTTTTAATCTTGATTATGTAAATTTATAATAATAAAAAAAATTTATATTATTCTATTTGTGATGTTTTAGTGGATTTTGTTTTATCTTATTTTTTTTTTTAAAATGGTTTAATTTTTTTAATTTGGTCAAATTTCAATGTCACAAATTTTATTTTACACTCTACTTCAAATTGGGTGCAGCTTTACCCTTGAGTCACGCTTTATATAAGTGGAAAAAATATAATTTCAACTGATTTTTGGTAGATTTTATTGATATTAACACAATTTTTCATTTTTTATGTCTCATATTTACTTTATGCATAAAAATTTAATAAAATGTGAAATATTCGAATAAATTATCACTAATTAAATGAAAATATAAAGTTTTTCACTTAGAAATTTTATATTATTACGGATTTTGTTCATAAATTCAACTTTTTCGATATTGATTATTATTAACCTAATTTTTTCTTTATTATAAATGCAATAAAAATTAAATTTATAAATAAATATTTTATTATTAAAAAATGCAGATAATCAAATCAAGAATGATTTTTTTTTATTAATTTTAAATTTTTTATCTTAAATTTATTTCCTAAACATTTTTTTTTAATTTTTTTTTAAATTTATGATTACATTAGGTCTAGTTCAGTTATGGCAGTCATAAATGTCAAACAGCTGCAGGTGAAATATGACAGAAATTCATTAAAAAAAAAATTAATTCCAAATACATATACACACCTTAAAAAAATATATAATTACTTTTCAAGTGACCCACTGAGTTTTTTATTATTTTATTTTAATATTATTTTTATTACAATTTAAAACATACAACTGTAGAATACTGAAAACTTAATTATAAAATTACTCAAATATAACTAATAAATCTTGTTGTTTTTCCTTTTTTTAATTTGTGGTTAAAATTTTTCCTCTTCGTGACCATTTTTTTTTTCTTGGTCGGTTTTCTTAAACAACAGTTCATTGGTCTAATGAGGATGGCTTGTTAATCCTCGTCTTGTCTTTTTACTTTGTTTTAACATGTCTTACATGACAGTTGACCCCCGCTGTGGATGGTGGCTGTGTTTTCGTGGTCTTAAGACAAGCGCGAGGATTAGTTTGGAAAAGTCATCAACTTTTGGAAGCACCTGCGGGAGTTGTTCAACTTTTAAACTTAAGAGGGAAAAGGATATGGCAGATGCTAATTTTTCGTATAAATACAACATGACAACTAATTAAAAACGTACATTATGCACTTTCAATATCATTTACATCAAATCTAGCATTTATTTAAATATTTTACTTTGTCAACATTTGGAAAAGTGAAGCAAAATGGAGGTGAGTTCGAGGTTATTTATTTGACTTGAAAGAATAAAAATTTTATAAATTCTAATTGATTAAATAAAATAAATTTTAATTTTTATGTGTAATTATTTATTAATTTAAAATTTTTTTAAAAATTTATTTAAACTTTACGAATATCAGCACTAGAGTGTATAAATTTGATTTTTGAAGCGTCATATTCACTGTCTCCATTTTGTTTGAATTTTACTTGTGATTTCATCCGATTTTATCCATGAATTAGATACGTATATTCGTTTTATTACTTTTAATTGCGAGTAGTTAATTTGTTTTCTAGTTCATTTAATTAAGGAAACGTGATTAATCGGACTTTGTTTCGCCTATGATTGACTACAATCAAATATAGGTCACAGGTAAACTAATGTTTCACAGACTATGACTAGTTTTAATCTTTTGAAGATGCTTTCACAGGAATAATTAAGCTTATCCACAGAAAACTGGTTTTTACGCCACATGCTTCGATTTTTTTATGCTTGAAACTGGAAAGAACACGAGTAAAAAAAAGGTCCAATTAATTTATGACTAAAATTTATGATCATATCAAAGTTGCTTCTAATAAACTATAGCGCAGTCTTGGTAAAAATTAAGTTGTCAGCTCATTTTTTTCCTTTTTACTATATGTCTGCGGTGCTATGAAACATTTGATGTTATCACTTAATAGGTATATGATCAGTAATTGCCTTTTTGTTATAATTTTTATATTTATAAAGATTATCAACCTTAGTTTTGTTTGTAAGCCTTGATAATTATTTTAGACATTAATTCTTAATTCTTATTTGTTTTTAGGAAAAACAATTTTAAGTTTCTTACTGAACACACAAAATTGAAAGTGTTTTGATGGTACCAATTCAATTTAAATTGGATTTTAACTAGGGCTGTCACGGTACATGCCAGTAGGCTACTGGTACTGTACCGGTACTGTACCGGTACTTTCGGTCCGGTTCGGTCCAGGGCAATGACTGTACCGGTACATTCAATATTTTCGGTACTGTACCAAAAAAGTGCAGCACTATCTGCAAATAAATAAACACATTTTACAGAAATCGATTCTTTTCTAATTTACTGATATCTATATATTTATAAATTATAGATATCTAATTTATAATCTGCTGTCAATTTACAATAAACATTCTCCACTGACATATTTAACTTAAAAGTATCGAAAGTACCGAAAATATTGAAAGCACTGGAAGTATCGAAAGTTCCAGAAAGTACCAAAAGTATCGATAGCACCAAAAATACCAAAAGTATCGAAAGTACCGGTACAGGTTTGAAAAATACCGTTAATCTATTTTCCTGTACCATGGCAGCCCTAATTTTAACTGCCTTCCAATTGCTTACATAGTTGGATTCTTTTTCAAATTCCAATCTTACATTAGCAGTCTGAGAACTAGCAAGTTCATAAGCTGCTAATGTGAAAATCATAATAAGTTTTACATAAGTCTACCTAATGTTTACAATGAATGTGGCTTGTGAGTTACACAGCACAATTTAGACTACTGTCAGTTAGATACCTTTATGCATTACAGTTTTGTAACTAGTAACCAGGGTCAGATTCACTAAACAATTGTTAATGAATGATGTCATTAGCTAACAAGTGGGTTTGATTTGTTGTTAAATAACGATAAAATTTGATCGTTACAGCATCAAAATAGCATTGAAAAATTTATTGTGAATACACATGTAAATATAGATTGGTTTTAATTGTAAATTAACGAGCAAAACCAATTATTAACAGCTAACGATTGTTCAGTGCGGTGGTTTTCAAAGTTTGACATATCGTGGAACCCTTTTTCGAGATAAAATTATTTACAGAACCCTAAATATAGTTTTCTTATATAAATTTAATTGAATTAAAAATTATTGTGGAACCCCTGAGACATCTCACAGAACCCTAGGGTTCCACAGAACACAGGTTGAGTATCACTGGTTTAGTGAATCTGGCCCCAGGACTACTGAATTGAGGTAACATCTGAGACTTTTGTCTTTGTCTGGTTCTCGTAATGTACTTTGATTTGTTTAAATTTTTTAAAATTAATTTTGGCTTCATTCTCATGTGTTGACTCCTATTACTTCAAAGTTTAAGGCTTTATTGATCTTCTCACTAAGATCTTCATCAGAACTGTTCTGATGATCTCAGGGAAAAGATCGAAAAAGCCGTAAAACTTGAAGTAATAGGAGTCGGCACATGTGAATGAAGCCAAAATTAATTTTTAAATAAATTTAAACAACTTTGATTTGTTTTTCATTAATGTTCAAAGTTTTATGCGATCGTTTTTATTAAGGGTTGGGTTTAGTGCCACAACCTGTCATGGGTCTCAAAATTACTCACAGCAGCCTTGTTAGTAACAAAAACTAGTTACAAAATGCGTGCAACTTGCAACTAATTTTAGTTACTCTTTTGTGATGTATGTACACGGTAAACTGTTTAAGTCTGTTATAAGTTAAGAGATGTAACTATCAGATAGCAAAAGCAACCAATGCTTACAGGCCTGGTTGAAGGCCCTTTTCTGGTATATTAGAGTTTATTTTTAAAAATTTCAGCTGGCAAAGGAGTAGGGTTGCCAACATTGTGTGGATGTTGACCAGAGAAAAAGAATTTCGTTGTTGTAGAAAGTGGGGGGTTAATAAAAAACAAATCTATTTACATTTACACAATATATTCACTGTAAGGAAATACAGGTAAAATAAAAATTCAAAAACAAAAATTCAAAAATTTATTATACAAAGCATTCCAAAACATTATTTTCTGAAGTTAGAGTTCAATTCTATGTTCACAGACTGCCAGTCTCTAGATGATTGTACTGTCAGTGCTGTTGACTGCCTCAACTTAAAACTCAAGTCACTTGGACCTAGGTTTTTGGTGTATAATCTGTTTAGTTTCTGACTTAATTGAAAACTTAAGCCAAATTGTAAATTTGAATTAATCCATCTACCCTAGCCCAGAGTCTCCTGGTGTTGGCAACCCTACAAAAGTACTTCAAATGAAATTTAGCCTGTGAGCTTAAAAATTCTAGTTATGTCACTGGCTGTATGTTTCTAATATTAAAAATTTCTAACACTCAACATCATTCTTGTGATCATTGGCTTAAAAGTAAGCAGACCCCTTTCTTTTGTTTGCATAATTTTCTAGGCAAATTTTACAAGTTAGTTCTTACTAGAAGCTATTATTGGTGCAAATATTACAAATCATATAAAAAAGTTGTTTAGTTTAACTTGATTTTTCGCAAATTAAAAAGTAACTGAAATGTAACCAACGTTTTGGTTGTAAGATACGTAATTCTGGTGGGTCAATTGGTTGTAAAATAATTGGTAGTGATTTTGGTATTTTTTTGTGAAAATATAGTAATTTTTTGGTGGTCATTTAATAATATCTGTATAACTAGCTACTAATTTCTAAATGTAACTTATAACTATTTACTTTTTAAAGTAACTCTAAGCTTGTATCTCTGGGAAATTTTCTTTATAGTAAACCTATTTAAGTCACAGATGGTGCTGGGATAGTAAACATTGATTACATCATCATACAGGAATATGTATATAGAGGGCGATACTATACCTTCCCTGTCAAGACTTATGGTGCACTCCTACATTAATCTCATGGAAGAAGTATTACTAGTATGCTAGAACTATCAATTGCTATCCTAACTTATGTGAGTAATGTGTCTGTGTATAATTCAGAGATTTAATCTCAATAAAATTGCATCTCAACTGCTATTAATCTTATACACAGCCCATAGAGGGCGTGATGTGTCACGGTTATTTGAATGAGAAAATTTGAAATTTCTTAATATTTTCTCAGTTTTATACATTTCTAGTTTAAAGAAATTCATCGATAAAAAACTTATTTTATTTTTATTCAAGGTTAAGTTTTTATTTGTTTTTTATATTTACAAGGAAATAAATTCTTAATTAAAACTTGTTTTCATTTCTAGATTCCAGATAAAAGAAGAATTAAAAAAAATATGATTTATGAGAAAACTGGTGAAAATAAATGAAATAATATATGGCTTAGATATCTAATTCAAATGCAGCATTGGCTGTTTTGCTCACTTCACTCATGCTACTATTACATTTCTGGAAAATGAGATCACAACTATCTGTACTTCTTGCCAACTTGCCCATGAAAGCTGCATAATGGAAAATAGAATGACCAGAGGCTGTTGGAGATGTTTGACTCAAATCTTCAGCTGTAACAGACCTGAAATTTAAAAACAAAATTTAATTAAAACATTGTAAATCTGATTTTAATTCTTGGTAAAAAAAAATATTCATTTGGCAAATAATTACTGGCCAATTAAAAAGACTATTACAAACTTAAGAAGTCTCTCAATATTTTAAAGTTTGTAAAATACACCCACACCTCGCTTTATGGCCTAGATACCCCTATGAAAAAGGTTTCTGCAGAATTCCACATAAATTTGGGTACTTTTTATGCAGAATTTTTTCATATGGGTGTGTTCTGGAAAAGTTGGCCATAAAGCAAAAAGCCGTATAACGAATCAGTTTACTAACAGTACTGTACAGCATTTTTTTGACGGTATTACACAACATTGTGGGCCGTAAATCGAAAGTGCCGTAATTAAAAAAGGCCATTACAGCGAAATATCGTATAAAGAGTGACTGTATAGCGAGGTATAGGTGTATCTTAAGATGATTAATTTGTGTGATGCTTTTAATTCTGCATTTAACAAATGTTGATAATTGTTCAATATTTTGCCTCCACAATTAATCAATTAATCATCTTAAATACATTGAACCATATTAATGATTTTACTTGAAATAATCTCCAATAGCTCTTTCAAATTTGGTATTTTGTTCATCTTTAGCCATAATGTCACAAATGAGTTTAGCAATGCATCCATTTTCATCCAAACTTGTAGCCATTTTCTCATAATCAGCAGCAGTCATTTCATTCTCAGTATACGTGTTGTCAGGTGGTAAATTATCATCAATGCTTCTTTTTCCTAACAGCAGAAGTCCCAATTTTAAAAGAATAAGTTTCTTGAGGATCAAAACTCCTAAAATTCGAAGTGGATTCACTGCAATATCAGTTACCAAACCTCCAAGTGCATGACCAAAAGTACTGTCCACTTTTGGTGGCATGAGAATTACCATAAGCATACATATTACTGACAAAGTGATGATAAATTTTGAATTCATCTGGAAAAAAGAAGAAATTTTGATTTAAGTTAGTAACAAGATTGATGGGTTTTATATACTTAATTTATGTGGGTTAGATAGGAATGATTTGAAAGTAAAAAGCTAATGATTGGTTAGTTCTTAGTGAAATTTAGTGAAATGGATTTTGAATCCATTAATTGGTCCATTGTGAAAGGTAAGTTTTAGTGTATATATGGGACAGTTATGGATTTGTTTTGGAAGTGGAGCAAATTGAAAGTGAAGACATTTTTATTATTTGAAAAAATAGAAAATGAAATTATTTCAGAACCCAGTTTGAATTGAATAAAAATGATGTCGACTGATTTTATTTTCTGGTTCAGGTGATCTTTTTATATATTTTTCTTGAAATGGACGAATAAATAAACAGATTAAATAGATTATTTATTAGAGAAATCAATTTTTATTTATTCAATTTATTTTGTAAATATAAATAATAATATTTAATTAAATAATTATACACAAAATTGATTAATTTTATTTTAAATAATAATAATTTTAAATATTTTGCATTTTCATTAAAATTTTCATTAAAATTCCATTTTATTTTCAATTACTTTATCCATATCCAAAATAAAATTAAACTCAAGATTTACATAACACGTGACACATTTCTATTTAAATACAAAAATATTCTCAGCACATTCATTAAATTATTTATCCTTTTTATGACACAGAAAAAAAAATGGGTTGGTTTTCGTAACAATAGATCAAACAGGAAATAACCCTCATCACAAACCCTTTATTCTTTCGTTACTTTTCAACTTTTATTTATTGTCACTTGAGAAACGATTCAGTTAAACTAGAAAACAACTTCATCGAGTATAAATATTTATTTGTAATTTTATTTAACAGCTTTGTTCACCTTTCACTTCACCTTTTGATCATTCGAATGAGATGTGGGCAGTAACTGTTGCAGCTATGAGCTCGTCAACAGCAAAAAATGGCGCCATTCATCGTTGAGAATGATGTGAGTAAACCCCCGCCCAATTTTTTTCCCAACTCTCACGTGCATCATCGCAAGCAACCAACACCTGTGGGAAGAATACAGGTAAGAAGGGCTCCTTACAAGGGGGCAAAAGCCTCATCATCAAGATCAGTGGGTCAACATTATTTACTTATCTTAATCACATTTATATCTTTATTTTTTTCAATATTTTTACTGGGTTGGTTTTTTATTGCGTTGCAGTATGGGAAAAATTCAAAAATTCAAAAATCGTTTAAAATTAAACGGATTATTTTGATTTTCGGAACAGGAAATGAAAAATAAAACGAAACATTTTGCTAAATTTCTGTAAAAATTAACTGAAATTGCAGAATTAATCGCTAAATTCGAAATCCGTTATGCGAAGCGTGTTTGTATCTGATTAATTTTTTATGTATTTAATTTTATTTGTTTTTTTATTTATTTTCCAGTTTATCTGATGTTGAAATTTTATTATCACTTTTTGCTGTGCTTCTGTTGTTACACGTTCGATGTTGGTTTGTTACTGATTTCGTGTACTTATTCGGGCTAATCAGATAAAGTCACTTTAGATATTATTTTATTACATTTCGACTCCTCCCTGTGGATTTCAAGTGTTGACATGTTTGAAGATTACAGATGAAAATATGTGTTTGAGATTGGGATTGTTTTTGAAGAGTAGAAAACAAAAAAAAAAAACAATTGATAATTAGTAATAAATGCAGTGACATCTGGTGGCGAAAAGTTAAAACCTAAATAAACATTTAATCAAATTTCCTCAAACAAACCGCACAAAAAATATGAAATTTTTTTATTTAGTAATAAAAAATAATTGTTTACATTATTTTTATTTCGTGTCCATAAATATTCGTTAATTTTGCTCAAATTCAGCATGAAATCGCGATTTTTCATTTATAATGGCGCAATTTATGTAGATTGAAGGGCCAGAGAAGCACGCACAAACTGGCAAATCCGCCAATTTATTTAAAATTTATTATATAGTTAGAGCAAAACTAGTATATTAACAAGATAACATCTTACAACGGTTTGAGATTTCAATGCTCGTAAAAGTTATTCGAAAAGAGTTCAAATGTGCGCAATTTTAACAGCAGGAGTCGGAAACTGATAATCTCCTCAACAAAAATCTTTAAAAAGAAAACTTGTTAACTAAACAACTCTCTAATCGCTTCTTAATTCAACAGATTAAAAACAAGCATTTTTTTCTCTACAGAAACTTAATTTTTTATTTTCAAACACAAAAAAAACATTGCTCTTTATTTTACACCATTTTGCATCAAATTTCCCACATTATTTCTTTCACTAATTAAATAACTTTTTATATCATTATATATCATTCGTGAACATAAATAGAATTTAAATCTTCAAATTTCCTCCAAATAAGAAAACACCCTTAAAAAACTCAAAATTTCCATTCAGTTTTGGATATAAAACAACTTTACGACCAAATAAATTGAAAATCTGCTAGAAAAAAGCACAAAAACGGTCTTTGGGTCTATAACATATGCAATTATATGCTAAAGTGTATAATTATTATCTAAAATAACATGTTCGCATTATTATTGTAAAAGAAATTGAATAAAAAAAGATAAGAAAAAGAAAAACAATTAATTCATTTAATTTATTAATTACATCTTTTACACAAACAATTAAATAAAATCTGTAGAGAATAATAGGTTACATTCCTTTCCCTTGTTTGGTCTGTTCAATAAATAGTCACTTGTGAATTTAAACCAAAGGCCGCCGACCGTGGGAGGATGATAGCAAGTCTGGGGAGAAAAGGGTTAAAGGCCATTAGAACCAGAATATTGAACATAATAGGTTGGTGCTATGGGTCAAAGCTGCAGTCTCACATCATAAAATAATATTCAAGTTGAAAACTTAATATTCTTTGATGATATAGAATAATAAAAAATAGGATTATTTTTAAATTGCTGTAATAATTTTACATTTTTAAAGGTTCAAATTATTTTTTTTATTTTTGTAAGGAAATTTTAAGTAGGAAAAGGAAATGAATGTTGTATTTATTTGATATGAGCACATTGGCTTATTCAATGTCATTAATAAGGGATGAAAATGGGTTGTTGAGTACATGTTAGTGTGTCAATGTTTTCTCTTGGTGCTGGGGACTTTGGAATTCAGGACATGTTAGGGAGGGGGGAATTGAGAGGTCATGAGTAATCTCACTTTTCCCAACACCCTCCTCGAATGTTTGGGTTATTGGGGGTTGACATAGTGACCTGAAACTGGGGCCAGGTCATGGAAAGTGTCCAACAAGGGCGAATGGGGTCATGGATGGGATGCTGTGTTTGTGTCCATGACCGTGATCTCATGGAAGGATGGTAGTTGTGTTTGATAGGTTTGCTGTGGTTTTAATAAGTGGTTTGTTTTGATGGTGTATTGTCTGGATGGATTTTTTTGTTTTAGTTTGGTTGTTGTGGGTTTGAATTGAGTGGTTTTTGTTGTTGGTCACAAGGGAAGATGGGCTTTGTTGGGGAAATGGGAGATAGTTATCTGGTGTAATTTTGTTATCTTGTTTGGGATGAAGTGGAATTTTTTTAGTTTTTTAGTTGGGGGATTTTTTTAGGTTGAGTTGTGGTTTGTTTTGTTTGGGATTTGATTGTGTTTTGAAGGTCAGTTTTGTAAAAAATAGATTTTTAAATGGTAAGTTAAGGAAATGTTTGGTTTTTTTTTGTTGTTGTTTAAATTTTGAAGTGTTAATGTGAGAAATTTGGTTTGATTGAAAGAAATAATTGAAATTCTTTGGAAATGAGTAAAAAATAATAATAAATTTATTGATTTATTATTATAATTTTGAAAATTGCGTTTTTAGTTCTAAATCAGATGAAAATCAACATAATTCTACATCTCTACATCAAAGTTAAACTTGAAACCCAATCAAAAAAAATGAAAAAATAATTTAGTTTATCTGCTAAGTTATATGTTGAGCTTATAATTATTTTCTCATCTTATCAAAATTTATTTCAAAAATAAATTAGAAAAAAAAATAAAATCTAACATAAATTATTATCATCAAAATGGCGCTCAACATTTTTCTAACATTTTAAGAACCACCAAAAAACACAACTTTTCTAAAGTCATTTACCTAAACTTCACACACATAAATAATTAATTAAAATAAATAAATATAATCTAAACTACACCAAATTTACATAAAAAAATGTTTTCCTTGTTGAAAAATGAGTAAAAATATAAATAAACCCAATTTAAAAGTAAAAAAATGTTCTATTTTATACAAATCAATTAATCAATTAACAATTAATAGCACAAATGATTAATACATTATTTTTATATATTTTTATTACATTTCAATGACATGAGAAATGCATATAAACATAGTTCCACTCGACTGATTTCAGTTACCTGAAATGCAGAAGGGCAAGTAAATTTAACTGATTTTCCTGCACATGCTCATGGCGTGTGAGGGCTGAATTTCTAATTAATTTCCATCCCTTCCCACCTATTTTTTCCTCATTTCTTGCTATTTTTTGTGCATGAGCACACCTGTTGTGCTAAGGCTGAGTAATCATCAAATGTTGGGTTTATTTTCTTTTTTGCTTCATCTCGAATGTATTTTGCAATTTGGGGTAAAGTTTGATTCGTCCTTTATAATAAGTAGTGCGAAAAAGATGTAGATGTTTTTGAATAAAAATGCTTCTTTTTATTATTATTATGAAAAAAATATGAGGAATTATACCATGTCACACGCAACGGTGAAAAATTGGGGAAAATTCTAAAGCGCCCTCTGGTAAAGAGTGGAGTTAAAGCTGTAATTAAAAAATGTAAATTGGATTATTTTTCCTTCGTGGTGAATATTTATGATGCAAATCGGTGGATTTTTTTAGTATTGAAATACAAATTTTGCTTGGTGAAATATTTTGTTTATATACCTAATAATATGATAATAGGAATAAATAAATACAGGTTGAAATTGTTAATCGGAACTCATTTGTTACGAAATTTAAAAATTTGGTTG
>JAQFZN010001534.1:0-15274 GCA_034687075.1 Geophilus carpophagus
TATTATTAAACATGTCTAATAACAAATATTCACATGTTTAATATTAGAAAAATATCCTTTTTAAATAGGAAAAAAATTATTTTTGGGTTGTGTGCCCCTTTAATATCGACAGTTAAGACAAATAAGTGAGCAAATGTGCGGCTTAAAGTGAAGTAAGTGGCATGATTTAAGCATATTATAGTGCAAAAAAGTCGTATCCTGCTATAATCTAACCTTAGGAACTTAGGAGTGATTATAACTTCTTTACTTCAAAAAATGCACTAGATGGTGCTGATATTTTCCCGTGTTAAACTATGGAAAAAGTATTTCTCATAAAAAACTATGAAATAATTATCAATTTTTTTTCTTTTTTTTTCTGTGTGTGTGTGAGGCAATCGTCTGGGGTGCTATGATGAGATAATTAAAAAAAATTATATTTATTAGTTGATTTTTTTAAATAAAGATATTTTCTCATTACATAATACAAGTATATGTTGAATCTATTTCTTCACTTATAAATGGAAATAAATAATAAAAAAGTTTTATTTTTTATTTATTTTTATTTATTCTCTTCAAATTACACCGCACATAGAAATCCAATTTTTTTATATAGATGACTTTTAAAATGACTCCCATATGAAAGGTTTCTGCAGAATTCCACATAAATTTGGGTAGTTTTTATGCAGAAAACATTATGCAGAATTTTTTTATATGGGCTGCCAATAAAAGAGATTTGAAGAAGAAACTGGTTAAATCAAACACTTTTGAAATCGTTTCAGTTTGACACAAAGCAAGAATTTAAACAAATATTATTTAAAATTATTTAAATGTAAACAAATTGCACCCACACTCATTTTGATGTAAATGAACGCACAAGAAAATAAAATATTGTCCAGTTATTTGTCTTTTAATTAAGTTTTAGACTCATGTTTCTGACTATCAGTGCAAGAATGAATTAAATGGAAAGAAAACACGCCTAAGACAAGGGAGCTTTAATTTGGACAGATTTCTCTCATTGATTGACTTCGAATTTCACGCTGCAGCTCTGGTTCACTACTAAACTCTTGGAGCAATAGCTCGGAAGACGTGGTCGAATCTGGTCTTAATTCAATTTGAGCAGCTCAGAGTCTGTGCAGATCTCCTATGACAACTGATGCTTCCAATAAGTAGGCCAGTTAATTAATTGTGAGTGCAGCAGTTGGATCGTCTTCGACTACAAGTAATTTGCTACTACATGCTTGTTTTAGGATATCTTTACTTGGAGAAAACAACGGTGCGCACATGAAAATTATTTCTTCTCCTAATGGATTATTGGATTATCATTTGAACAAAGCAAAATAATGACTTATTTATTATTTATATATCACTCGCACATGAATTATTAAAGAGATTTGTGCAAAACAACAAGTTTTGCTATTATTTTCTAATTATTTAATGGGCATGAGTGAAAATTGTGAATTTTTAATAGTGTTTTTAAATGCTAGCAAAAGATGTAATTACTTGTTCATTTTATTTGTGCTTGGCTTTTTCGAATTGATGGAACACGCCCCTCAACCATTTCTGGCACACTTCTTGCAAATTACACACGTATAGGGCTTTTGAAAACTAATTTGCGCATGAATCTAATTTTTGCATCAATTTTGCCTAATTCATAATCACAATGGCATGTTCCCACACCAGCTTTGATGAAGAGGTGATTAGACTACATATAATGGGAGCTTATTCCCTCAAATGCAATTAGCTACTGATTATAAACACCAATCTTTTGAAATCATTGCTGCGGAAATAATAGGCAGTGCTGGTGGAATCTAAGAAAAATATGCATGAGTTGGACATTTTTAATTTTAATTTTTACAAATTTCTAAAGCAAAAGTGCATACTTTAAATGAATGTGCTTCTTGACTTTTCCAACCTCTAATTATTTTAATGGTTAGGTATTTTTATGATTGATGTTATGTCTTTTATTATACATATGTTTATGGGTTTAATTTTGATAATTAATGGGTCATAAACTTGAATATTTTCGGTTTTAATTTTTTTTTTAAATGTCAATGTTCACTTTAAGTAACAGGAAATGTTATTATCAATTATACAAGTTGAGAAGTTAGAGGAAGTTTTAAGAGCAAGGATGTTGCGGTATTAAGACACTCTGATGGCTTAATAGTTGGCAATCAATAGACATTTGTGCTGGTACCCACTAGCACAGTTTCTTGAAAGAGATTAGTCACAGTTGGCCTTAATAAAAAGAAGTTGTAGGAAAAAAAGTCAATAATAATAAGAGGCAATATGGAAATTATTTGATTGTGGTTAATTTAACTCTGTATATACAGTCGAACCTTCCATAACTCGGATTTCTCTAAGTTAAATTTTTCTATAACTCCAAGTAAAATTTGGGATTTTTGAAGACCGAACTTCCTAAACACGAATTTTTCGAGGAAGTGCGTCATTTTTTAAGCAAGTTTAGCGAATATTTGTGTTCTAAAGAGACACTTATGGACGAAGTGAATCACAACTTTAGATAACTTTGTGGATAGTCAATTTTTTAATGTGCAACAATCAAAAATCACTGACTATTTCAAGAAATAATGTTTGCTATTCAGAAATATTTTTTTGTTTATATTATATACGTTTTATATGTTTATATGTACATCCATATAAAGTTTGTTGATTTCATGCAGTCATATATGTATTTACTGTCAATAAATTCATATGAAAGCATTATTTTACTCATTTTGTAGTTATTTCTGTAACTCGAATTTTCTATATCTCGAATTTTTTTCGGTAAACTATGGTAATTCAACTTAGCGAAGTTCGACTGTATATATATTTCTTCCAAGAAATCTGAGTGGTTCACTTTAAAGTGAACACTTTGTACATACATTGAAATATATATATTTTACCACAATGGAATTCATACGCTCTATTGAATTAATTTGTGGTCAAAGTTAGAAAATGTGGAATTAATGATAATAACTCGAGTTATTTGAATCCTGAATATACTAAATAAAATATGTATTTGTGTCAACATAAAATTTTTAGATTATTTCTTTAGAGATTTAGTTTACCTTTAATAGATTCTCGCATGAATCTAGACTTATAAACATTAAGTGTTTTTTTTTCTTTTGTGTTTTAGTTACCTACAAATCCCCAAGGTGGATGTTTTCTTTGAAGTTTTCTCTCTTCCATGCCACCAACCTGGATGGCATGTTAAAGGGATTAGTTTTGTAAACCGAGGTTTTCCGCCTTCCATACATAGCTTGTTTTGATTGGATTACAATCTTTTTTTTCTAAATTTTTATATTTTTCAGAAAAAAGTTTCTCTATTCCTAAAATCGTGTTCTGATTTTTTTAAAATCAAAATTAACCGTGATTTAAATCTTTTGTTTGAACAATAAGGGAAAAATACACAATAAAATAGAAAAAGCAATTAAAAGCAGTTTGAATGGGAAATTTTGTGTTAGTTTTGTATTAGAATAATATCCAACTCTCTAATTAAATAAACATTAATCTGAAGATTTAAAATATTTGCTTATAAAATGAAAATTTAATGCATTTAAAATGTAAAATTTTGCGTATAAAATATATCTTTAATTCATATGTTGATTGTTTTGTAGAAAATTATTTCCATTTGAATAATAAATTGTTGATGTTTCTAGTGATAAGTATACAGAAAGAAGGGACGAAGAATAAACAAGTTTCGAATGTAAACATTATTTTCATTTCTTTTGTAAGAAGGTGTGTTCATTCTCTTATCTCTCATCTTGCTTCAGTGTGGTATGGGACTGTAAAGGCTTATTTGTAGTAATGTCTCGAGTATCCCTGACCTTTGAATAACCTGCAATTAAAAGAGGAAAAAGTTATGACAAATGTCTTTATTTTTTTATTTTTATTTTTTTATTTTTTATTTTATGAAAGTGGACTTTTAATCAGATTTGTTTTTAATGTGAAAATTATATTTATATAAATAATACAATATGATTTTATTTATGTAAACGTCGATTAGTGATTTGGTTATTTGAAAATAATATTTATATAGTATTAATAACAAATTAGACATTTATGAGTTGTAAATATATTCACTTTAAATGTTTTTTTAACCCCAGTGTTAGAAGCAAACTGTAAATCAAGATAGAAACACTAACCTAATTGAGTATTTTTTTTAAATGTCAGCTAAAAATAGCTCAAGATATGTTCTTAATTTGAGACTAGGCATAAAATTTTATTATCAAATTTATTTAACTTGGATAAAAATGAACTTGAATATTTTTTTAATTACTCAAAAAGTAATAATTTTTTTTTAAGAAAAAGTAATCAATTTTATGATATATTCTGCTTTATTTGATATTTTGAATTACTTTTAAGATATAGGATGGAAATGTTTGTCGGATATGATTTCCTGATTATTTTTTTTAAATCAATTTTTGCAATTATTACTATGGGTTCCAATAACAATTTTTTTTGAAATTAATTGAATGAGTTGGATACAGCAAAAATGAAAAATCTGAAAAAATGATTTTTATAGATTTTATTATTTTTTATACCTAATTTAATATTTTTAATGATCTTAGAAATTTATTTTAACTTTTTTTATAATAAATTTTAAATAAAAATTTCAATTTTATAATTAAAAACGAGATTAATAAAAAACTGAATTTTAAAAAAACTAATTTAAAAAAAAACTAAAAATAAATTAGAAATTTAACGTTCAATTTGATATCAAATTTGTATAAGAGATGGCGCTTGGAAATCAATATCTTAAAGCTAAAAAAAGAAAGATTTATAATCAATATCACGAATAAACTATAAAAAAAACACAGTTTATTTATTTACATCAATTTTTTGTTTTCCTAGTATTATTAGACGCACTTCTGAATGAGTATTTCTGCTTTTGCTTGCCTCAGCTGATGCAAAATTAGGTTTAATGGAGGATAGCAATGGCACTCACTTCACTTATTTGGCTAATGACATCATGAGTGAAAAATCAACCTTCACCGTGCTGTGCGCTGATATAAGACTTCCTTTGGCCAATGATAATTTAAAAACAATTTTTCTTGTTTAAGAGAGATGATGGGAGACCTTCGAATCTATTTTTGGTTTGTTGCTGGTTTTGATTGAAATTCACTCGGATTATTCCTTTAAACTTGATCCCTTTGCTCAACTTTTCCTTTGATGGCCCAGTTAATGCGGTGATATGAGGCGAAACGAGCATCAGCCAGGAGGCTGTTTTAAAGGGTTAAGGGAGCAAGTGTACGTGTATATGTGTAATACACATAGTGTATGTCCACTTGAGATACATCAGCGAATTGCACAAGGTCAAATGTATAAAATTAGGTATAGCTACAACATTAAAAAATACTTTTTTTCTTGATATATTTATTTTTAAGTTGATTTGCTCTGGAATGTTAAACAAAATGGATGAGATATTAAATTAAAAATAGTCACGGGTTAAATGATAAGAGAAAATTTGAAAACATTTCTAATTTGAATCCACTTTTTTCTTTTGTTTATACACAAAAATAGTATTATTATTATAAAAGTTAAAAACAACAACAACTTTAGTTTTACTTTTCTAGAAAGGAAAACAAGATAAAATAACATGTAAATTTTTTATTTACAAGAAAAGAAAGGACAGAGTGTGCCCTAACCGTTGCTAACTTGATTATTTAGCCTCCAGTGTAGGTTGTTACAGATGTTGTTACAATCATGATGGTCATTCGTGACGATACCCATGGCATATTGCTTAGCTAAATAAAAAAGTCACGAGAGAAGAGGCACGTAATAAGCTCCCATTCATTATTCAGCCTTCTAAGCTACATGAGCCCTTTTTCTACTCAATGTGAGAGTAAATATAAGTAATATATGAGTCTTTTTTTTATCTTGTAAAGTGTAAACATATTTCATTTATTCGTACAAATAAATAAAGGTAAGATATTATATATAAATATATGTGGTGTATTTCGCAATGCCTTTAAGGTGACAGTGAGATATACCTATAAAAAGTTATCTGGTAAAAGATGATAAATTTTTTTTGCTACTTCATTTTTTTTTTAAAGTTTGTTGTGTATTTTTATTGTGATTCATTGTAAAGCTTAATAAAGATATAGATTGCGGCTGCCATGTTTGATGCAGGGTTTAGATTTCGAATCTTGCTCTCTATTGGTTTATTTTTACTGATGGAATGATATAAGTAATAAAAATTAATTTTAATGTGTTTTGTATGGTATAATTTGTTTTAATAAAGGTAAAATAATTTTTATGTGTAATTGTATTGAAATATTATCGATTTAATACTCTATTTTGACGCAAGGGAATTTTCTAAATATGGCCGCGACGAAAAATTCCCTCGGGTTATAAAATATAAATATATAAATATATTAAACAATTTAGACTAAATAAACTTATTTTCCTTGCATTAAAATTGAATATAATACTACTTTATTTAAAGAAACTGAAATATATTTTAAAAAACAGACGAACTTGTCATTTTATCTGCTTTAAAATGTCAACTTAAATTTCAAATGAGTTGAGAACAATTTTTTCCACTTCCAAGTTTGTAAGTCACCTTGTTACATAAAAAGAAATTTAGGAACTTGAAGACCTTTTATAGAAACTGCAGAATACATATACGGTCATACGCTTTCTTTTTTCCTCAACCGTTTATGTTTATGTTTTTTTGGGTGTTTGAGCTCGACCCTAATGAATTTCATGAGTATAACTTAGTTGTTCGTAAGTTGACATAGTTTACCTTTTTTTCCCGCTTCCTACCTTCTTTAAAACCACGCCCAATTTTTTTCTTTATGTTGCCCTTAATTTTTGGAGCTTGTCCAAACTTGATGGCTTTGGGCAAAGTTTGCAAACACATGATTGCGTCATAGATTATCTCAGTTGTGTCATTCGAAATTTTTATCTACAAAGTGGCCACATTTGATTAATAGTGACAGTGATTTGTTTGTGTGATGCAATTCTTCAGCAAGGTT
Source organism: Geophilus carpophagus (assembly GCA_034687075.1). Lineage (NCBI taxonomy): Eukaryota > Metazoa > Arthropoda > Chilopoda > Geophilomorpha > Geophilidae > Geophilus > Geophilus carpophagus. Next base: position 6,957 of record JAQFZN010001534.1, read on the forward strand.
AAAGTCAGGAATAACATCATGTTTTTTTTTTATGTTGTTGTTTGTTTTTTAAAATACTCATTTTATTTTTAATTTTCTATGTATAATAGGTTTCTAAAATTAGGAGATTAGGTTTTGTTATAATTAATAGCTTCTCATAAAACTTGTTATTCTTTAAAAGGTTAATTTTGACTGTACTAGACCCTGGGTTTAACTCATAATAATTTTTTCTTTTGAACTCTAATTTATTTTTGTTGACATTCCAAGTTATTAATAATTACTTGTACTTTACTGTAATAATTTAACTGTAGTAATTTTACACTATTTTGGTTACAATTTTTTTAAAGGAAAAATGAATAATTGCGACATTTTTTGAATCAAAGTTCATGGATGATTAATGTGTTATGTATGGTACTTTATTGTGAATGTAAATAGTACTTTGATTCAGGTGATGATGTCATGATATTATTTGGTAACAATTGCTACACGCCTATAATTAATTTCGGATTAAATTCATGCTATAATAGTTATGTCATTTATAATTAAACTATACCTCGCAGCTCTAAATATTAATGGATGTTTATTCAGTTGTGCATTTGGCTGCGATTCGAAGTTGTTTTGAAAATTCCAATGCACGACATCGAGTGATGACTCAACTGATGAACATCACTCAGTGTGTGATTTGTTTAGTTACTTAAAGTTACTTTCTTAAACCATAGTAAAGATATATTTTTAATTTTTATTCCGTATTATTTAATATTTCTTAACAATCTGGTTTTTAAGAAATTTGTTATTCAAATTGAAAAGATAAGACATGTCGATAAGCAATTCACGTGGCGTGACATCTTAATTAACAATTTTTATTATCAGATTAAAAAGTCTGACTTCTTACATCGAAATAAATGTTTTATTTAATTTAATAATTTTTTTTTGCTACTGGGTGTAACTGTATGACTTTAGAATATTAATAAACTACAATTAACTTAACTTAACCTAGATTTCAACTAAATCTTTTTTTTCAAATTCTTTGTATGGTTGACCTATGGTTTAAATGTGGTTTTTGTAACATTTGAATTACATTTAGAAAAAAAAATTCATTTCTTAATTTAAAAAAAAAAAGAGGAAAAAACTATTTTTCTTTTCAACTGCTACTTTAATTCAAAAACTTTTAATTAATTGCATGCTATTCCTCAAGCGTAACCTTCTCTTTAAAATTTTTATTAATGTCAAACTTGAATTTTTACCTCATTTTTCTTTTCTGAAGGACTAATTATATTAAAGCAAGTAGAAAGTAAGCCAAGCTTATTCATCAAACCGAATGTGTAGTGCTTGCTTCCTGCTTCATTTCTGAGTCCAATTTTTTTCCCTCATTTTTTTTATTATTTTATTTTTATAAATACATATATATACGGTATATACTTCTTTTCTTCACGTCTCTTTCCCTATTTTTCTCTTCGTTACTGCATACAAAAAATATTGGCTGTGTTTCTTGGGCAGTGGAGTGTCGCGTGGGTGTCTTGATTTATGGCTACTTTCAAACATAACGTCACGTCAAGTCACATTCTTCATTTTGGCCCAGCAAATTGTAACGCTCCATTTGAGGTGAATGCCATTTTAGTGTTTAAGAATATACTTGGAGCGCTCTATTGGCCTATAAAAAAGTGAAATGAGGAAGAGAAAAAAAAATTTAAGGCAAGCGGATAATATAATGCATTTATCATAAATTTTAAATTTCACTAGGCATGCAATGATGGAAAAGTAATTTATTAAACGATACATGTTTTCTTATGAATGGTATCATCTGATTTATAGGCATGCATCTGTCATTTTTTGAGTGCTTATAGTAATTTTTTATTTTTTTTAATGTTTTTTGATATTTTTTTTTATTTTTTTTATTTCCCCCTATGGTAGTGTTAGTGGATTTTTCGGTTTTAATCTGGTGGGGAACTGTTGTTGTTTCTCTGAAACAACATAGTAGAATTACATTCCTTTTTTTGTGTTGGATTTCTTAGATTTTTTTTTAAATTTAAAAAAAAAATTAATTTTAGAAAAATTTCGAGTAATTTTTAATGTAATTTTCTTTTTTCTTTTTTTTTTTTTGATATTACATTTCTCATTTCTTTGTTCATTCTTTTAATTTGACATTTCAATTTTTTTATTTAGTTCGAAATCATGTTCAATATTTAATTCATTAAAACTTACAAGGGAGGCACGTGAATAAGCACCCACAGATTTCACTCAAACTACAAAACCACAGGTAGACACAAAGTTTAAAATTTAAACTGTTTGTGCCCAAGTAATAATTAGTTAAAGAAAACATAAAGACTGCACAATTTATGAATACTACCAACAATGGTTGCTAGGTTACAAATCTAGAATTTCTTTATGATCTCACCATCATGTCAACTGTGATGTCACTACTGTAACATCAACGTCAACTGTGATGTTACGGTCGTGACATCACAATTTGTGATTCACAAATGATCTAGGAAAGAAATTTTACATTTGTAACCTAGCAACTGTTGTTAATAATATTCTTACGCCTGCCTATTTACACAATGTACTTATATCTAGAAAATTCTTTTTTTTTTCTTCTAATTATTACTCGCTCATGGCAGAAAACCATTAGATTTATTACATTGTGTTTATCTGTTTATGTGTAATTGACTTAAAACAACTTCGATAATGTGTGGTTAACTATTAATAAAAATAAATACATAATGTGACAAAAAATGATATCTGTGGCTCTATTTTCGACGCACATCCGGTTTTGCTTCACTGTTTACAAACGGAAGCTAGTTGTGTAACGCTCAGGCACGTAACGTATTTGGATGAAGAAACTAATTTTTTCTTTTTTGGTTTCGTAGAACGGAAGTTTGTTTGCAAACGGTGCCAAATAGGGCCCATTAAATTTAGACAGCGTGTCTCTGATCACCTTGTGCGAGCTGTCTTTACTCACAGTTAGATTCATATTTTGCGATGAGAAAAGCACCCGGCCAGAGCCATGTGGTTTGTGTTATGAAGCCTAACATTGGTACATGACTGCCAAGTTGTTACGTCCTGAATTCCTAGGGATCATTTGAAGATGGTTGTGTTTTTGCGTTTTCAATTAATTGGTACAAGTTGAAAGTGATGCAAGTAGGAGGAAAAGTGGTGACAGCATCAATGATGTTTATCTTGTCAGGTTGAAAGAATAAAGTAGAATTGTTTATGCTACTTGTTTAATTTGTGTGGAAAAAAAATTTTTAAAATGGAAATTTTGGTTTTACAAATTGAAAATTTGCATTTTTAATTAAAATATTTATTTTTTTAATTTTTTTAATCTTTTATGTTTGTTATTGTTTTTGATTAAATGCTTTTTTGCTTGACATTTTGAAATTGGAAATTTTCTATTTAAATAAGGGAGTGAAGTGAAAAGAAATATATTTTTTTATTAATATTAATTTGAATATTCAGTTTCATTTATTCTTATATAAGTTTAATTTTTCTTTTTAAACTTCCTACGAGCTGCTTTGAAAATAATTTTAGGCGGAATATTTAAAGTGTTTTTATTCTGTTCTTTTTTTTCTCTTTTCTTCCATTGAAAATGTGCTTAGGGACAAGTGATAAATAACAAGATTTAAGAAGCATGGAAATTTTTTTTTTTCCCGCTATTAAACATGGTTTATAATAATAAAAAATAATAATAATTCTTTACAAATTTTTTACAACTTTTCAAAAAGAAAAAATATATATTTAAATAAAAAATTTACTCTTTCTCACATAATTTTCCACTTTTTAAATATTTTAATACTTTTTTTTAAGAGTAGCGAAGACCTGAATAAAGGTTACATAATATTTTAACAGAATAAAAAGAAAAAAAATTAAGTATAAACTTTTAATGGTATTCAGTGAAGTTGATAATCTAGTCACGTGGTATGCATTAAGTTGCATCAATTGATGATAGGTGTCGAGCCCAAGTTTGGAAAGTCGTTCTGCTTGTATGGGCGTATTCTAATGCAATTTGGAATGTGAGTTCTTAAAACCACCTCCCAAACCCCCAAAGCAGTGATATTTTAACTCTCTTCAATACATTTCAGTAATTATTTACATCATAAAAGCAGTTTTGCTTTAGAAAAGATTGGAATAAAAATCAACGACACCAGGTGTGCAGATTGCGTAATAAATGCGTTGAAAAAACGGTTAAATTGAGATCTGCAACTGATTAGTATTCCAAGCTAGTTGGACTGCCCACTTGGAAAGAGGTGAGCCCTAAGCCCCGTCACTTGGCTCCAATTTAACCTCGGGTTTCATTTCTGCGATGTGTTTGTAGCAATTTATTGACACATTTCGACTTTGATGTGTGTCTTCAACTCTATGTGGGTTCATTTCGAGGATTATCATTTTCCTTCTTGCTATTTTTTTATGGTATTACACTTGAAGAAAAGTTAACTCTTTTTATACTTTATTTTTCCACATAACGTGTAATATATTTGATATAAATGTATATTTGTATACTGTATATATTGACTGTTTGGTGTCGTAATATCATTTGATATAGTGGGATGCAGTTAGGTTAGCAGCAAACGGTCCATGTCATCTTGAAATATACGATGGGGAGGGAAGTTAGATGAATCCCGAAGGAAGCAGCTTGTGTGCATCGTTAAAAAGGTCATAATTTTGTATAAAGATGGATGCTAGTTTTGACTCGCACTTAAATGGTGGTAAAGTGGGTTAAATTAACAAGAAAATTTTTATTTATTTCTATTTTTATTCGAATATTATGAAAATTTTTTAAATTATTAAAATTTTCTAAATTGTTAAAATATTTTGAAAAATATTTTCCAAAGCCTTGAAATGACATGTTAAGTCAACAAATGTGAACTTTGATAAAATTCCTGCTCGCGTGCTTAACGTGAGTTAAGGACCACATTTTCTTGAGATGACCACACACCGGTGCCATAAATAGATGTTGGTTAACACTTTCTACGCCTCGATGCTTTGGAATTTGATCGTGATGCTTAGGAATTTAACGATATGGAGCCGTGTAATTTAAAATAAAATAAAAAAAATGTACAAAGTGGTTTTAATTTAATTATTTTTAAATTTGTTTGCTTTGATTTCACAATATCAAATGTTTATTTTTATTTTTAGTTTGGTGAGTAATTTTGTTGATAAAATTGTACACCTGATTCAATTTATTCGTTTGAAATGTATAAATAAGGTTTTAGGAAGCTGCTGGTTTGGCAATGATGCTTAACTGCTACGAAATAAAACGGTTAAAAAGTTTGCAACTTGTGCCAGCGTTGGACTTTGTCCAAAGCTTTTGTTTCAATTTCAACATTGAAAGTAAATAGCACATCGTTTGATGGGCCATGCTCAAGCATCCGCACATTTAGACACAGCATGTTTATCTTTGTGTTGAATCCTAATATCAAACAGCATGCATATGTAATTCACACATGTTGCTGTCTTATCAATACACGTATGCATGATGCCACATCGTAAACATGTGTAAGAATAACCATAGAAATTTATTTTACGCTACTTCAAAAAGAAAAAAAAATTAATAAAAATTAAACTGATAGTGATGGATTTGTTGCTCAAATTTATATTATTTTATATTTTAAAATTTTAGAATTTTGTTTATAAAATAAAATTAATTAAATCATAATAAAATTTTGGTTTTTTATATTGGATATTTTTGCTTAACCTGGAATCCAAGGATGTAATAAATTATGTCAATATTTTGAAATAAAATCACCCGAATAAGAAACGAAGCAGTTAATTATTTAAAAACAAGTCATGTATGTATAATACATTTTGCTCCATTCTTAATATAAATAATAAAACAGTATTGATGATAATGTCTATTTGAGCAATAACATGTTTTCAATAAAATCTGTAAAAAGATTTAAGAAAACATCTCATTTTTACGCTATTTTGCTTCATATTACCAGGCTAAGCAAAAATCTTAAAACAAAACAAACTAAAATAACATTTTCCAAATATTCCAGGAAATATAAAATAGATTAAAACAGACTAATACAAACTCCTTCGCTTGAGTTTATTAGATTTTGCGTGCCCTTGAATGAAGATAAAACGGGATCTAATTAGCTCGCAAGAAATTATTTGTTTAGAACGATTTAAAAATAATTCAGTGTTGATTATAAACAAGTGAACGAGTGAAAATGGTGTATTAATAGGAGGTTGAAGTTGAGACTTAATGAGTGCAATCAAATAGTAGTATGATGTGTGTAGTGGAAACACGTGTAGGCTTAGCCTTACCTCTTGAGTGTGCATAATTTTAGTGCAAGTGGATGATGTAGTTATTACTCATAGCCGTGATTAGTCTTGTCTTGAAACCGATGACAGGTTGAGTACATTTGAGGAGAAAGGTGAAAAATTGTTGTTTCTTAAAATGCATCCCTTCTCATGAGAAGGGTTAAAGTGGGAGATAAATCAATTTGGATGGGCAATAAATATACATTTGGTAGAGGCTTTGTTTAAAGTTTGTGTGGAATTTGCGAGAGTCTCTTCTAAGGGTTCTGTGTATGCTATGCATCAAAATATTTATGTCTCGTGCTGGCTTATGTTTGTTTTAGTATCTATGAGAACTGCAGTTGAAGTGAACTCACTGAAAAATTAATATTTTGTCGTAAGGGATGAGTTTGAAATTTTAGATTGTTTATAGATACACTTATATTCTTTCTTCTCTATGTATTACACTCTTGTAAATAATTTACTCCAGCCTTGAGATAGAAAAGGGAAATTTTATTGTTGCAACTTGCTTTCTGCCTAGTCTCTTGTTATATTTTTCTCTTGATCTGTTTGTTGTTGAGTTGCACTTTACTCAAATTAGTTTAATTATGTGTGTTAATGAAGCTGGGCTTCATTTTACCATAAGGCTGAGTTGAAATGGTTGCCATTTGGTTGGATTTTTTTAAGGGAGGGAATTTGTTTCCAGACTTGGATAAAAGAAAACTTAAAAAGTATTGCAGTAGTGAGTGTCGAGTTGAGCTAATTTCCAGCCACCTGTTATTTTCCCACGGCATAATGTTTTTGAATAAGGAATTGGCTCTTAGTTGAAATTGTACTCTACACAACTCATTAAAAAACGGGTCAGGGACTTCGTTTATTTGCAAGATGAGATGAAATGAAATAAAAATGGAATAAATAATTGAAATAGTTTGATATAGTTAAATAAAATTTATTGAAATAATTAAAATTGTTTGCACTTAATCAGTAATGTTGTTAAACAAATGTAAATATTGACTTAAGCAGTGAAAATATTTTGCTTGAAAGACGATCTCATCCATTTTTTCCGCCCTAATGTTTCTCCTTATCGTTCATGTCATGAAAAGATTATTACTTTTCATCAAATTTATTTCTTTTTATTCGAACGAATAAATTTTATTTTATAAACATTTTTTAAATTTTTTATTTTGAGTGAAATAAAAATAGACAATTTGCTTTTGATTATATTATCTCAAAGTGAGCAAAGAAATGACGAATTGTTAGATTTACTCCTTTGAAACCATACTTGGTGATGAATTCCAAAGTGTATGGCTCATGCAATCCAAGTTTACTCTATTAAAAAAACGCATAGGCTTTTATCTGTCTGAAGTGGCTTCTGACATGAATGAAAAATGAAAAGCGAAGGGGGAATGTCTTCAATCTAGCATGTCCTTCAACTTGTGCCCTTCTTTTTAGAAAAATCTCCACACCCACATAAAATTGCAACCCACACCTGTTTTTCTTTGATTGGTTTATTCAGAACTATACAGCACACTTTTGTGTGTGTGCAGAGGTTAGCTGGGATCAGATGGGAGCATAGAATTGCCTTATTCAACCTGATTCTGGAGTATGTCAGAGGGGTTGGGTGATCACAGATGTGCACTTGTCAGGCGTCATTTCCCCTGTGGGTAAACAGTGTATGTCAGTTTGTGGACAGCTCAAGACAGATGAGACTTGGGGCTACTGCTTGCTGTTTGTTTTTTCTATTGAATTTGAGTTTGTTTTTGCTTGGGGGATTTTCTCTAGGTCTTTTGTATGTGGGTGTTCTTGAGCTTCCAGTCTTGCCTTTTTTTATGATACTTTTTTTCAAACTTGTGTAATGTCACTGTATGTGTGTAATTAAGTAACTGCGAACATAATTCTGCCATGAATGGAATAAATTGATTTATATTTGCTGCTAGTTTCTTGAAAAAAATTCTACTTGACAGCTTTTGAACTGTCAAATAGCTCTGGGAGGATATAAGGTCAATAGGGGTGAATTTGAACAAAAAAAAAGTTGTAATGTTAAATGAAAGTCTATGGTATTTTTTGAGAATAATAGTAGCCCTTGTTTTATTTTTTAA